>PVIC010021162.1:0-28641 GCA_004025085.1 Thryonomys swinderianus
GGGGATCGAACTCAGGACCTTGCGCTTGCAAGGCAGGTGCCGGAACCACTGAGCTAACCCTCCGGCCCTCCATGTTGTTTTTTAGTGTACTGTTCCCAAGTCCTTTCTTGTTAAAGATAATTAAAAGAAGTCAATATTAGCCAAGTTTCTAAAAGCAGGATTGGCTTCCTCACATATAGAATTAAGTTAGAGTTAGTAGTAAAGAAAGACAGAGTACAGCTAAAAGCAAAGAGGCAGGGAACCAAACTGCAGCCAGCTCGTGAATTTCAGGGCTATGCCCTGAGTAAAGCAACCCTAAATTAAAAATTTGAAATTCTGTTCTGGTAAGATTAGATTGTGAATAGAGGATTAATTCAGGATGGAAAGAGAGTTATTTGTGTAAGAACAGTGAAATTCTATCTGCCTACTTATGTTACTATGAGCAAATAATGGAAAGTGATGGGAGAGTAGTATAATTCTAAAATGAGATCTCAAGAATTTGAGGGCTGAAAATAAGTGTTATATTTTTTATAAGCTTAAATCCAGACACCTGAAATAGTTGTCAGCCATCTACAATAGCAGGCTATCTCTCTCCTATGTACAACCTGAAAGTAGCTGGATAAATAAAAACAAAATCAACTTAATTCTGTATACTCTCAATGCTCAAGGTATCAGTTAGTAAACTAATATTGCTTAGACTAGTTAACTGGTAGACTGAGAAACAGATAGCATATGGGCCTAAGCCAGAGAGCTCCATGGGGGGAAACAAATTAACCAGCAAGGATCTTAGCTTTGGAAAGTCAAACTAAAAAACATTTTGTTTGATTCATTAAAATTCAATCTTCTTATTAGCTTTCTAACTCCTGTGTCATTACAACTTTTCTTGAAAAACAGTAGGGCGATGACACAAATAACATTAATATACAGAACGAGATTCTTTCATTGAAGCCATCGATTGCTTAGTTTCCAGTTCACTTTGTTGTGCAATGATAGGTGACTTTTCCTGGCCCGTGACAAGAAGGAGGTGGGTCTCTGCTCTTGAAATCACACAGGCCCAACCTTGTGTTGCCATTTCCCTGGTAATCAGGACCCTTGCTGCTCAATTGTTTTCTATTTTCAATTAAATAAAAACTCCATTATTAAAGAAAGGAGTCTTCATTTCAATTTTCACTCACTGGGGACATGTGTTCCTCTGTGATTATGCCTTTGTGTTTTTAATCTTTGGTTATTTTTAGTCATATACAATGTTTTTCCTGAAATACTAAAAAGTAAGGATGATTTATTTTTATGATTATGTAATTCTTAGTTTGAAAATAATACAGAATTTTAAAAATTTTATCGGGTGATTATATATAGTGTTTACAGGGTGACCTTTTTGGAAACAATAATTTTGAAAACAAAAACATGGCAAGGATTTTTACAGACCTTAAGCCACATGTCTTATCCGGACATGTGGCTTAAAAGCTGGAATATGGATAAGTTGCCCCAAAAGAAAAGAAATACTTAGCTAAGTTAAGTGTCAAGTTGCCGACTCACAGTGTATAAAAGTCAATATGTACCAAGTAATATCAGTGAATTTCATCCAGGCCATGGAAAGTTGTTCAACTCAGTAACAGAACTGTGCTGTGTGAGGAGGTTGGAGGGCCACGATCAATTAAAGCAACACGTGTCTATCCTGTTCTGCGGAAAGAGTTGTTCTAATATCGCTTGTTCGGCTACTACTTTTTGTCTTGGAACTTTCCTGTGAACAGAGAAGAACAAAGAGTTTAATAATTCCCCCATTTCATTTGGAATTGTTCCGTCAGCAATGTCTAGTAAGAACTGGTGCGATCAGTGTTTTACTTGAATGAAGCCTCTGGCAGCTACAATTTAACATGCTGTTTCTTTCTTCCTTCCTTTTTGTAGCAAAACCATTTGACAGTGGACAATACTTGGACATTTATGCGATTACAAGGGACCAGGCTGGGGAATATGAATGCAGTGCAGAAAATGATGTGTCCTTCCCGGATGTGAAGAAAGTAAAAATTGTCGTAAACTGTAAGTCTCAATATTATTTTTCAAGATATTTTAGGAGAACAGATTGAGCATCAGGAAACTCATTTTGTGAAGTTGATGCTGTTTTCTTTTGTTAGAGGTGGTTTATTGCTAAATGTCACCCACCAACAGTGAAAGTGAGCCCATGTGGAACTACTCATCAAATTATTTTACGTACCCTAATTGTCTCAACTCATCCCATAGTGATTCAGTTCCATGTGTAGACTGACAGAATCAAAGTATCATTCCAGTCTCCAGTGCTCTGAACAGTGGTGGCCTTTGATCTCAAGTGAGCAGGGGCCCTTGCTCAGTGCCTATCACTGGAAGACACAGGAATAGGTCTAAGCTCATGCCTTCTGATCTGGCCTGATAGACAGACATGGTCTCAAAAAGAGACCCATTTGAAGCCAGAGATTTAGCTCAGTGGTTCTGGCGTCTGCCTAGCAAGCGCAAGGTCCCTGGTTAGATTCCTGGTACCACATACAACAATACTGGGTGTGGTGACTCACACCCACCAACAATCAGTACCACATACCCCAGTGCTGGGCGTGGTGACTCACACCTGTAATCCCAGCACTCAGGAGGCAGAGGCAGGAGGATTGCTGAGTTCGAAGCTTGCCTGGACTACATAGTGAGCTCAGGGCCAGCCTGAACTACAAACTGAGACCTTGTCTGAGAGAGAGAGAGAGAGAGAGAGAGAGAGAGAGAGAGAGAGAGAGAGACCTGCAATGCTTGTATTACTGGAATGATTTAATCCTACTTATTTTGGGAAGGACTGAGAAAATTAAGAAGGAATTTCCCCCACACACATCAGTATTAAGCCTCTGTAAACCAGGTGACTGCAGAACTTCAGTGCTGTTGTTCAACATTGTTTGTCCAAATGCCCAAGGCCCTGACATAGTTTTTGAGTAATATTATATATCTTATTGTCTCAACAGCAATGACTAGTCTTCACTTTTCAGAATTAGCCTTGTACTGTTTGTTTAAAATATGCTTATGTTACCTTTCTCAGTAAAATACCTTTGATATATCAGGTATTTACAAAAATGTATACAAGCTACAACCTCCATGTTTTTATTCCATTTGTGCATTTTTCCATATCTGGTGCTTGGTCATAATGTATACATAGTATAATGCCCAGAGATCAGATATATATCCAGAAATCTGAGTCCTTCAGACTCCAGGACAAAAAACAAAACAAAACAAAACATTTGAAGCAGTCATCGCAGTTGCGCTCTCTGCAGAGCAAATCGTGTCATTAGCCCACATTTGTGCAGGAGTAATCTATGGGTTTGGGCTGAACCCTCTGCTAGGCTGAGCACATTTGCATGACACTAGACGGAGGAAGCAGTTTCTGGGGCAGGATCTCTTTGAGTGCTCTGCAGCAAGCCTCAGTGGAATCACTCAAGAAGCTCAGCGCAAGTGGGAAATCGCTGGGCACCACTCCAGCGCTTTTGACTCAGAGTCACTGCCGTGTTTGGCTGAGTCTCTGCATTTGACAAGTTCCTATTGATTCTCGGCCCTCTTTTTGCAGAGGGCTACTGCTCAGCCCTTTGGACTTTTACAAAATAAGAGGCAACAAAACCAAAATACCCCTGAGCAGTTTATCACTGACGGAATCTCTGTCAATATGTGTGCACTGATTTTATTCTCAAAGAAACAGGACAATTATGAAGAGGTATTTTTAGCAGGGAACACAGAGAAATGAAGAAGCAGTTCCAAAGGTGCGCCGTAAGCCAAACACCTAGCTTGGTTGTTCAGACCTTCTCAAAACTCCCGGATGCAACGGTCCTTTAAAATGATGCCTCTGAAAGGGACGGCCTGGGAAGCCCACGCTTCTAGCTGTCTGCAGCCTCCTACTCCAGGTTTAATCTCCACTTTCCCTGTATTTACAGCCTCCTGTTTTTACCCTCTGACCTAGCTCATTGTCACCTCTTATTGAGTCTGATTCTCATTTTTCTGGGCGTGTGAGGACTTCAAACTGAGAACATCAAGTTAAGGAGATGAAAACCTGGGGAGAAACTAAACATGAGGAAAAGCACAGCAGCCCCATATTGCACCTTCTCAAGGATCTGAGTCAAGAAGAGAGCACACCCCGTAATCAGGACAGAAACAGGATCATGGGATGTCAGGACTCTGAACGACTGTGATTCTTCTGTCAGTGCTGACAGACATGATGACGTCGGCGCCTATGACTTACCATAGCACAGTGGTGCCTGTTGTGTCTGTCCTCTGAGCTCCACGTCTTACAGGATGAGGACAAGGTGACTGCTATGCGTAGTGTGTTTACCCCCTGGCACCCCGAGTTTAGGGCAATGGATTCTTCACAACGGGAGTTAAGAAAACCCTCCCTTCACCACAGAACGACAAAAGGTTATCATTACTAGATGGGACTGTGAACAAATCTGCCTACTTCTGCATAGTGACAACTCCCTCTGTCTTCCACGACTGTGCCAAGGTAGTTAGGAGCAAAGGCTCTCGGTTCTTCTGCTCCCAAGTCCCACAGAGGTGTCAGCGCTCTCTGAAGAGCTGTGGTCCGCACCCAGGGGAGCCAGGAAGTTTGAGGCAAATCCTAGCAGAGGAAGAGCAAGTCAATGGCTGTCGAGGGTGTCAGAGACTTCGGAACAGGTGGGACAGAAGACTCAGTTCTTCACCTGAACTTCAGCAGGTGAATGGGAAGGAAAAAGGGAACAGTGGGAAGAAAGCGAGAGAGGGAAGCATTCTCTAATCCGAACGCAGACCAGTTCAGGATTTACTTCAAGTAGGTAACATATTGTAGCAGACATATTAACTTCTCTTACATTAGCAGTAATGGACACAAAAGCATCTTTAAATGACTTTAAACAGCCAATTTTGCCTTCTTCCCTCCCTCCACCTCAGCTCTGATCGATGACATGTAGAAATCTTCTGTGGACAAATGTGCTCCATATTTATTGTGTTCAGTAACATGAATTGTGCTTTATATTTTTTGTGTTGCTTCATGCTGAGGTCACACACCCATAGCTGTTCCTTGGGGTACGTTGGTGTGTGCAGGGGTGGGGGGAATACCTGCCTTTACGTTCCTGGTGGCAGCAGAGTTTGAAAGCATTAATTTTGTAAAACTGCCCCCTTTAAAAGCCAGAAGTTGAGAGCTACCACTGGATTGCACTAAGCTGATTTCCCAGAGGAAATTAGTCCACTGCACAAACCTCATTCACCAAAGCCCCAAACTGAGCATAGGTGTCTATGTTGGCAGCGAGAATCTGTGGGTCCCCTGGTAACCCACAGATTCCCTGAAGATGGTGTCATGGTGCATTCAAGGCAGTCCTTGCTTTCACTGATATTCATTAGTATTGATCGTGCATATGGAATGCAGTAGCTCTGTGCATTGTAATTTGGAAAGAAACTGTCCTTTTTCCGCAAATGGGGCTCAAGATGAAATGTGATAAATTTTCATAAGCTCCAGTAGATTCAGTCGTGTGTTAAGTCAATTTGAGAAAAAGATTTAGTTTCCTTGAAAGTATGAAATAGTTAATCTTTTACTGTTCACATAATGGTTCTTCTATAGTTGACATGTACAGAAAGTAAACACAATAAATAATATCCTCTTTGCCACACACATTGTGTTTATGCCATTCAAAAAGTATTCTATTGAATTTAAATTAATATTTTGGTGAGCTGGTTCTTGTTTTATATAGATTGGACTACTTTGTTGGATAACTATTCAGTTTATTTTGATTTAGAGAAAGCCTCGCTACAAGGGGAACAGCTGGGGATGTCTAGGCCACTATAGAATAGTGCAAATCATTATTTCTCAATGGGGGACAGTAGGTTATTATTCATCTTTTTTATGTATCGCTTCTTTTGTTCTTGTGTATTTCTTGTTAAATTGAAAACTGACTAAAATACTAAAAAATAATCATAGATTATCATCACAAGTAGACCTGGGAGATTAAAATTCAGAGGGGGGAGGGAGGGAGGCGAGAGATGGGGGAGGGGCAGGGAAATTGGAGCAGTTTCTAAGTGAGAGAGAGCTAATGAACTGAGGTTTGGGCAGATTCATCCTTTTATCCACATTTAGGTTCGCTCATTAACAGTAGCCTAATAGATATAGTCATCACCTTTTTTAAAAAAACAAACCATGAGAGTGATTCAATTTCAGAAAACACATAGAATTGACTAAATAGGAACAACACAGTCACTGGATATCTGGTTAGGAAAGGAGATTTTCCAATACCTGGAAAATCCACACCATTGCCCGATGAGATGGTAATTCTAGAAGTTGTGTAGACTGATCTTGTGCCATCAGTCAGGTTAGGAAAGCAGGATCCCAGGCCATAGATGTCGCCCGGAAGCCCAGGCCCTTGAGCGGATGTTGTTTCTAGGCAAAGGTGCTTGTGTCCTGGGCACAGAGCTTTCGTCTCTACCCTGTCTGTCTGCGCTCTGCGCGTGAGTGGCTGCCTTGGGACGTGGCCCAGAGTCATGTCTCATTCACTTGGCTGGTGTTACTAACAAATACTTTACTCTTCCAGACTTAATCGGACTCAAAAATCATGGAAGACCTGTATCTTTATCTCTCTGAATCACAATTTTCATTTCTGAAACTTCAAGGCAATAGTGTCTCCCTATAAACATCCAATATAATAAATACAAAATTTCATAAATATACAACTGTGAAATTGAAAATCTTCATACATATACAAATAAAATTGAAAATATAAAGTTTTAGAAACATAAACTATGAAATGTTTACAAAATTTTATAAAATTTGTATATCATATATAACATTTTTGGACATAAGTGAATTTCCAAAATATAAATATAAGCCAAATTTCCTCAGGAATATAAACTCCATGTGGAAGAAGATTTTAATTGGTTTTTGAAAATCGGCATGTTCTTTTCACTTAGAACTAAAAGACATCTGAAAAATATTTGTTGGATGAATGAATTACTGAATAATTAGAATCTCCAGGTTAAAAAGTCTTAAGTCATTACACCAGGCACAAAAGAGAAATATCTGCTTTAGTTCATAACTACTTTTCTAGCTCAGAAAATGACTAAATTGTATAGGTGATTTGTTGTCTAATTTTCCCCACCCTTTTGTATTTTTAATTTTTAGACATAATTTCACTAAATTCTTATTTAGGCTGATTTGAACTTGCAACCTTCCTGCTTCAGCCTATCAGAGTGCTGGGAAAACAGGTGTGCACCACCATCTCTAGCTACCAACTTGCTCTGATCCCATTTTTTGCTGGCAATTTTTTCTGTTGTGTCAATAATAAAGCC
The DNA here is from genome assembly GCA_004025085.1 of Thryonomys swinderianus. Taxonomy (NCBI): domain Eukaryota; kingdom Metazoa; phylum Chordata; class Mammalia; order Rodentia; family Thryonomyidae; genus Thryonomys; species Thryonomys swinderianus. Next base: position 7,279 of record PVIC010021162.1, read on the forward strand.
TGGCATTTATACAGGGCTTTCAGAGAGAAACAGCGCTGATTTCTTTTCAATTTTTACAAATAAGATGGGTGAGGTACAGAGAGATTAAAACATTTAATAGCTTCCCTGCTTTTAAAGAACAAAAGACACATGAATTAAGAAAGCCATTATTTTCCAGTGAAGAAATACAAATTGCCAATAAGTATGTGAAAAAATGTTCAACATTTGTAGCGATTAGGAAAATGCAAATCAAAACTACTGTGGGATTCCATCTTATCCCAGCCAGAATGACTGTCATCAAGAATACAAAGCACAATACATGCTCCTGGGGAAAGAGGAGTCCTCTGTATCACCAAAAATAGAGCTACTCTTTGGAATACATGCAAAGGAATTAAAGACATCATGCTGTAGTGATACATGTATACTAATGTTTATTGAACCACAGTTCACAAAACCAAACACAGAACTGACCTCAGTGCCCATTGGAGAACGAATAGAAAAAAAAATAATGTATATGTATGTACAACGGACATCACTAAGCCCTGAGGAAGAATGACATTATATTATTGGTAGGAAGTGAGGTTGGTAGTAGAAAAGAGGAAGGTGATGGGGGGGTTAAGGGAGGTTAAGAGGAGGTTTAAGTTACTACTGAGGAATGCCTATGATTAAAATGTGCCCTGTGGAGATATGAAAATATCACATTAAAACCCAAATTTTATAAAATTAATAGGTACTAATAAAACATAAATTTTAGTAAAAAGAATAAATACAAAGTCAGATTATCCCCATGAGAAAAATATTCTGATTTCACCAGCAGGACCACACCTTGATATTAAATAATTTTCTACACATTTAAACAACTACTTCAAAATTATCTGTTCCAGAATTATTAGTGAGTAAAACTGAGCCTTTTATACTTTATTCATTATATGTAAGATTATTGAAATGATAAATCAGATACACTGGTTTAATAAAATATTCTAAATTAAAAAGAGAAATATATTATCAACTGGAAAAATACATTCAACCAGAATAAGGCAAAAAGTGGTCTGATATTATTTAAATGTTTGCTATTAACAGTCAGGTTCCTATATTCGTCATTTAGTTTGGTTTTAGAAATGATTTTCCACACACACTTTTCAGTAAAAGGAATTTAAGTAATTCTCCCTATGGTCAAATAAACCATAGAGACATTTTTCAATGTACCACGAATAATGTTTTTTTTTTTTAACCCACTATATCACCGACACTTAGCTGTGTGTTATTTTGTCTCTGCTCTATATTCATTTATGTAAATGTGCACTTTATCATCGCATATAACTAGCTCCAAATGTTCCAATTAGTTTAACTTCATACAATCACAACATAGCACGGGGGTGCTGTAGGAGGAAGAGAAGACATCTAGCAACATGGCCTGTTTCCTCAGGTTGTCCATGAAGATTTTCTCCAAAAGTTTGGGCAATGTAGACGGTCATGTCAAAGGGGAGTAGAAGGGATAGCAGAGGACAAATACTCATCACCCCGAATTCGAAGACAATCCCAGCTTTAAGAATTTGGATGCAGCAAAGACGATTATGGTGTAATCAGGAGAGCACATAGTCGTCACCTTTGCTTTTATTTTCATTCATAAATGAATGAAAATAGAAGGGACATCATTTTATGACTCATTTTACTTTCTTGTGTTGTTTCTTAATAATTTCTAGTTCTTTTAACCTAACTGAGACTTATTTAACATGTAGATTTAAACATATCTATACATAACATTCTTCTATGCAGCACTGTTTCATACACTCTCTGTAAATTAATAAATAAGCACCTCAGTATATCTACATTTATTCACACATTAATTTAGTCTCTTTGGCATCACTCAAGAGACAACCAGGGTGTGAGTGCCCTGGAACACAGATTTCAGCAAGTTCATTACTAGCAAAGGAGAAAAGAGAAAACACACAGCTACAACGCAGTGTGACAGCGCTTTGATAATCTAGTCACAAGGGTTGTGCAAGGCTCTAAACACACACTGAACACACACATGAGGTGTCACTGAAGGCTTCCCAGAGCGCTTCACCCTGATGTGAAATTAAATTTGAATTTGAAAGGTGTGGGGAAGGGACACAAAGCAAAGAAGAAAAAGAAAAGAAGGGAAAAATAAAGGAAAAGAAAGAATTGAGAAGAGGGAAGGGGAGCGGAGAGGAGTCCCAGGGCAGGGCAAGCCTCTGTCCTCAGACACAGTGGGCTGGCGCCCAGGACAGGTGGGGACCCCACACCCAGGGGGCAGCACCAGCTGGGTGAGTCCCTGACCTCACGCTGGGGACCTGGGACCTGGGGCTTTGGAGGCAAACAAGAATCAGAAGATGATAAAACTATTCTGAGATGCATCTCGATATTAAAAATGTTTCAGTGTTTCTCTTTTCTGCATCTGTGAGGAATGCCTGTCAGGTTGCTATCTCCCTGTGGCCAGAGAGCAGGAGAGAACCGACCGATCGTACTGAGGGAGCGCCTTGAGCTCAGAGTGATGCGTGCATCCCGGGTAACTGCCTAAAATATGCGTCTGAGTTAAACATCTCTCCTGACCAGCGCAATATGGAAAATAAAGCATAGAATTAAACTTCAGTTTTCCTCTTGAGATTTTAATGACGTGGGAAGTTCAGATTGAATTCTAGGGTTTATATGATTCCGTAGTTGAAATAAAATCATGTTACTTAGCAATCTCTTAAGAAACGCATGATTTTTGAATTGACAGACACATAACTGATCATTTGTGGTAAACATTAGACATATAATTCAATTCATGACTAGATGCCAGGACTTTCTAGTTAATGAGTTGGGGATCTAGTTTAACAAAAATGTGTCCTCCGAAACAATGTTTATTTATTTTTAATGGATTTTATTTATACAGTTTATATATACATTATGATCACATTCAGCATTGAGGGCTTGTACCAGTACATGGGAATCTATGGTTTTTGTTACCCTCTTTGTTCAAAGAAAATCAAACCTATCGGCTGTAAGAAAAAAAATTTAAATACCTACCTTTTCCTTCTAAAAGTGAAAGATGGAACAATTTCATTGCTGCAATACACAGACAAATTCTTTCGTAGATATGTGTGGTCTTCTTTTATTTTTGGTTGTTATTTCTAGGTTAGCATTCATCATTTCAGAAAAATATAAAGTAACAGGTATGATAGAGTTTGATCATTTGATCACAGTAAGAAAACAATCTCTAACAGGGTTAAAAGCTGTGCATTGAAAATGACTCCATGCCGAACTAGAGAAAAATATTAATGCAAGAGAGAAAGAACAACATAGAAACCAATATATACCTGTGTATATATTTGATGTAAATGTGTGTGTTTGTGACAGATACTCAGAAAGATTTACGTTCTGATGTTCCACTGAGCTGCCAAAGGACCCATTTCGAAAAATAACAAAGATTGCCAAAAAAATTCTGTAAAATAAAGAAGTTTCAAACAGGTGTCACATGCACACAAACCTGCAGTTTGTAAACTTGGGTGTAACTATGAATCCAGGCTTATCGGCCTGTTTCCATTGAATGTGTGTGTCAAGCCAAAAAGCTCATGAAATTAAATTTTTCCTATTCTGGCACTTGAGACCATTTCATAAGATGGAGAAGTACTAAATTAATCGCGAGGCTTCACCTGCCTTTATGATTCCACTTCCCAGAAATTCTCATATATTTTCCCCCTTTGGTAACTTGAGATGGTGTCTCCCAGTGCAGCTCAGGCTGTCCTCAGGCTCACCATGTAGCTCTGGCCGGCCTCAAATTCTCAGCAATCTTCCTGCCTCAGCCTCCCAGGAGCTGGGATTACAGACATGTGCCATCACTCCCAGCTCTATTCTTCTGTATGAATTACATGTTTGTCTCTTTGCTTGTGAATATGTGGAAAGAAATGAAATGGACCAGTAAGAGAGAAAGGTTGGCAGAAATGCATGCTTTATGGAGAGAAATTTTGTAGGAAAAGTTGGAATGAAAAGGACTGAAGTATAAGGAAGCACTTTTTATGCATTTTAGCTTCTTGCGTGTTTCCTCTCACTTCTGTCTTCACTCTCTCATTTCTCCCAACATCGTAACCCTATTACCACTCTCTTCACCAGGCACTGTGTGTTTCCTTTTTCCTCTTTTTTCTAGCCTCATGCGTCACTATACTAAACCACTCAAAGCCGTTTGTGTAATGAGGAGTAACAACAAATTTGGCACACAGAATTCTGAATAACCACTTACAAAACTATTAAATTATTCAGCCTCTTATGCTTGTAAGAATAAATGAATGTAATTCATTTTTAATATGTACCAAGTGATAATAAAACTTTAAGTTTAGTAATTACAGAATAAAGACAGAATGGAAAGGTAGAAGACATTAATTCTATTTTTAACTGAGTCCTTATTTTACAGCTTTGGACAGTGAAATGAAATATAGAACAGAACAGAACAGAACAACAGAACGACAGAACAGAACAGAACAGAACAGAACAGAACAGAACAGAACAGAACAGAATAGAACAGAATAGAACCAACCGAATAAAGAAAAAAAAAGTAAGCTGCTCGGTCCAGTGCTACTCTAGGATGTTACCTACCTCTGAGATTCCCAAAGGTTGATTTGATAAATACCTAAGTTTTTGAAGATCAGCATGGATTCAATTCCCAAAAGTCAGAGGATAAAGATTTAAAGCCCTATCTGTATTACTGCCAAATAATTCTAATCTTCTGCTTTTGCTTTGTGAATTCTTGAGTGTGGTAATTTAGCTCACTTCCACTTTGTTGGCTAATTTGGGCAAACGTTTTGTTCTTTCCCACTGAATTCACGGAAAGAAGAGTACATTAGTAGGAAAACCCATCTCGGGGAACTTCAGAGCAGCGGTGCCATTTCTGGAAGGGGGACAAAGCAAGATCTGGAATAAGAGGAACACAGGTTCTAATGCTGGCTCAGTTACTGATTAATTATGGAATATCGGAGAGCTTAGTTCAGATTTCAGGGTTTCTGGTTCTCTCTGTGAAGAGCTGGAGGTAAATACAGCTATCTTCAGATCTGCCAGAGGAATGACCATTACACGGAGACCAGTCAGTGCCCAGAGGACACCCATCTCTTTCTGTAACAAAGTTGCTGGCGTCCTGAAACTCACCAGAACTCTTCAGATTCTCCACATGTTTCCCTGCCTCCCTTTCTCTGTGGGCCATGAGGGATTTGGAAAGGTGTGATTTTCTAACTCTCCCCTGAGTGAGAGGCAGACTGATATAATGGCTGTCATCATGGGCTCTGAACCGGGGGGGGGGGGGCTGCCTTTGAATCCTTGTGGTGCAAAGAGCTAAGCCATCTCCCTCAGCTTAGTGCATGGTCTTCAAGCATAATGGAGAGTGAAGGTGAAATGAGGTAATACGTGTGTTGCTTTAGCCCACGTTATTAATCCCAATACCTTGTCTAGTGTTTGGTAATGAATGTCTGCTGAATTAATACATAAAATACATCTGAAATAATCATAGAATTCTAAAGCTTATAAATTATTATAAATTTATCAAACTTTCCATCTTATGCATGTATACAACTGAGTTCAGATGGCTTTAGAAATCGGATCATAGAGTTCATAGGAGAACTTAGAATAGAACCACACTAGAATGAACCTAATGATTCTAGGTCCAAGACTACCTTCAAGATGCAAGCTTGCCTCCTTGTAAGTGAGAAAGCAATCTCGTTTGGTATAGACTGTGCAATCTCTGGAGAATTTTTTTTTTTTTTGAGACAGGGACTCACTTTGTAGTTCAGGCTGGCCCTGAGCTCACTATGGTGCCCAGGCAAGCTGCCGCGAACTCAGCAATCCTCCTGTCTCTGCCTCCTGAGTATCTGGAGAATTTTAAGAAAATAGTAGAAGCCAAAGAATGAGATGGGATCAGTGTATACAACCGAAAGACCTAAAGGACCAGAATGTACAGAGGTGGTAACTATCAAAAAGTCTGACCCACAAATAAAGAGAAGAAATTATCACAATAAATAACATTTGGGAAGGGTGCTGTGCCCAGAAAATTTTGAGATAAGAGCTTTTGTTTAATCAGGAACACACTAAAGTTCCAGCATCACATAAAATGCCTGCTGACTGCTTTGTAGTAAAATTATCACCAGTAAAAAATATAAAATAAAAGCTAAAAAGAATGTACACCGGACAGGGGCATTGAATAGTTGGGATTTTATGAGTAAAAGGGAAGACAACACCCTATTTGGACTCTGCAAGGTCCTTTCCATGTTTTAGACTCATTCCTTTCTTCTCACTGCCTGAGGTCATGGACTATTCATTGTATCAAAAACTTAAAAGTAGTTTGGTGGCAGTTGTGAAAGACAGAACCCCTTACACCTGCCTCCCAGCTGCTTCAAAGATAAAGTTAGCAATTTGGAAAAATGTCTAAGATTTAAAGTAACATGATCAAACATATTAGTAACATGCATATTAATTTTTTTTTCAGCATGTCCTACATTGCCCTAAACAAAGAAGTGTCTTGTAGCCCAGGACAGATGTTGAGAGTGCTTCTGCAGTTACTAGAAACAGTTAGTACACATTTACATCATAAGATGCAGGGAGGAGTATCAGCAATTAGCTTTCGAAATGCTTTACTCCTTAATGCTGTTTCATCTTTAAGATCTTATTTGTTTCATATCTCCTTAAGCTGCTCTTGCTGGATGTCAGAAGCACTTCGAAGCTCTATGTAATTCAACTGCAGGTGCAACCTTGGCTAAAACTTCTTGTGACCTTTTCTGCTTGGCCAAAGGGGAAATAGAGTCAGCTGATGACTTCTAAATGCTTTACGAGTTCAGTTGTACAACTCCTGGAATCCAGTGGTCTGATGTAATTTTTTCAATTACCTAACGATTTCAAGTTGTTCATGAAACTTTCCTTTTATATCCTTTGCACAGCCTACCTGGGCCACCATACCATGAGGCTTGTAATTATCTTTGGCCCTGTGAGTGAGGCCCAAGGAAGGAAGTAGAAGCAGAAGTGATGGGACAACTTCCAGGCTTGATTTTTTAAAATTCCAGTGCATGTGTGCCTTGCTTCTTTTCCTTTCTTGCTGACAGGGGGAGGAGTCTGAGGCTCCACCCTGAGCCCTGAAATATCTGTGCAGCAGATGTCTGTAGACCCTTCCCTGATCTGAGGACTATGGAGTCTTCTGTGAGAACTAAACTTTTTTGTTGATTTATCTCATGTTTAAGTCTATGTGTCCCCAAATTTAGCTTCCCCTGACTAATACAATCAAGTATATAGACCCAAACACTTTTTAAGAAATACAAAGTTTTGCCTTTTGCCCTAATTCAAAAATCTAGCCTAGAAGCAATCATAAAAAGCTCCCTTAGAAGAATATAAATATAATTTATCTCTCTTTCCTCCTAAGTAAAGCGTAGCCAACTGAATTTTTGTTTGCAAATTTTGTAAGTCATGGTAAAAATATCTATGGGTGTAATGCCTTTGAAGCTATGTATGCCTTTGCTCAAAATGCCCCTGGATTCAAAATAGCATCTGAGTATCAACCATGAACTTTCCTAAGGAAATATGAGCAAGACAAAGAAGATAGGGACCGTGATTGCAGACGTTCCAGAAATAAAAACAGATGAAAAGCCAGAATCCAGAAGGATTTCAGAGAAAATCAAGGACTTTAGTTAAAATATGAAAATCAGTGATCTGCCCACCCTACCTTCATAGAAAAAAAAAGTTTATTTCCTTTGAAAGAAGACCAGAGAAAAGACCCCCCCCCCAAAAAAAAATCCTTTATTCCTCTTCTGTTTCTTGACTAAGACACTTCCATAATGAGCCAGGGAGTGAAGTAGACAGTTTCCCTTCGATGTAGGATTGCTTTTGTGAAGACAGTCTGAGCAGGTTTTTTAACCACTTAGTATGATGCAAGAAGGGTTTTCTCCTACACACACACACACACACACACAAAATCACAAAACCATAAAGAAAAAGAAACTTCTATGAAAGGACAGGAAGGAAAAACAGTAAACAGTAGGGAAAGACATAAAGCTGACCAGGTGTGTTGAAAAGAAAGCTGGTGGTTTGTGATTCCCTACCTTCTACCACAGTAGAGACGTGGAAAATCCCTGCAAGCATTAAGCACATCAGATCGCTAGCAGCTAGGTGGAAGGAGAGCTGTGTCTTTCACAGCAAAGCGAAGCTCATGACAATAGGAGACACATGAATCAGAAGCCAGGCAGCATCGCAACTGTTCTCTGGGCAAGGCGCCCAGGCCAGCCGCTCCCTGGAGTTGTGGATTTGGGTTTTAACTTGCCAGGCTTGGAAGGCTGGAGACAAAGCCTGGCCCCTTGTAGTAATGGAAATCACATTAGAGTCACTCCTCTCTTAAAGACAGGGAAATAAAAGGTGCCACATCCGGGAAATGAAACCGGAAGCAAAAGCTCAGCCTGTTAGACCCATTCTAATCTTGACAAAGAGGGATCAGGAAAGGGAGGCGTATGCGAAAGAAAAATTTTCTCTGAGAATTCACAAGGCTTCCTCATGGAGAATCGGGTCTAGGTGAACACAACCTGTACATCCTAAAATATGCGAAGTAGAAAATTAACATGGAGCCCAGAGATTTAGCTCAGTGGTTCTGGCGCCTGCCTAGCAAGTACAAGGTCCCAGGTTCAATCCCTGGTAATCACATACAACAATACCAGGCATGGTGACTCACAGCCACCAGCAATCAGTACCACACACCACAGTGCCGGGCGTGGTGGCTCACACCTGTAATCCCAGCACTTGGGAGGCAGAGGCAGGTGGATTGCTGATTTTGAGGCTTCCCTGGGCTACACAGTGAGCTCAGGGCCAGCCTGAACTACAAAGCAAGATCCTGTCTAAAAAAAAATAATAATAATAACATGGCTTGGGAATAACAGGGTCCTGTGAGCTTGGCCTTCTGAAGAACACATTTTAAATACAAGCTACAGAATTTAATATTAATCCCCATTAAAAACCCAATGTATAAAAGAGAAGAAGCCAACACTGGAAAAGTGAGCAGACAACTATGGAATGAGAGATGTGAATGTTCCCAATATTGGAATTATTCCATATAGATAAACATGTTAAAATGCTTAAAGGGGGTTCCACCATGATGAAATGAATTATAATATAAAAACTTATTTAAACATTTAAAAAAATCTCTAAGTGAAATACTAACATCTTAAATGAAAGAGTGGTTTGTGGAAAGTGAAAGAGAATTTCATATATGTGGACTAAATGAAAATATATTTTATTTAAAATGACATAAGACAAGAGTAACAACTTTGGTCTTGATCACCAGCCAGATCAAAACAATAGGCTCAGATAAAAGACTCAAAAAGAAGAATTAAAATTTCCAACATCCCAGAGACCGTGGCTACTTATATCAAACATAGAAGGTGGGCTGGGTGCAGAGCTTAAGGGCCTGCACCTGCCTGGCAAGTGTGAGGTCCTCACTTTACTCCCTGGTACCCTCCCCCCAAAACCTAGAGGGATTTATAGATAAATTAATGGGATTAGTAGCAATTTGAAATGGTCAATAGATACAAGATCAATACCTTTTGCCAAAAAAATTAAAAATCCAATTAAGAAAAAGTTACTATTTACAGTATAAACAAAATGATTAGGATATAACTAAACAAATATCCATGGAGAATGATTTAAGTACAATAAAGGAGTTCAGTGCATAGCAATATACTCAAGAATATCATAACATGTAATGTTCATAATGGAGTACATTATTTAATTCAACTGAGAACCTAAATGTTTTAATGGTTTCAGTTCTTCATGAAATTTAACAAGCTGATTTAAAAATGTGTATTAAAAAATAAGAAAATTCTAAGAAAGAAATCAGGTCCATAATATTTCCTATAAAATATTAAAATGTGTTATGATTCTACAGGCATCTACAGAAAGACAGACAGGTCCCCAGCTGGGACAGAAGAGATACCCTCCGGGAAGAATTATGCTGACACAAAATTTTGGTGTATAGGAATAAGAAGATAGTGCAGGTAATTAGAGAAAAGACAGACTGGTAAGCAAATGGTTTGTCATAACTTGCTTTAGAAAGTTATTTTCGAGGGTAATGAAAGTCCATGTCACAACACAAAGTAAGTTTCATAGCTGTTGTAGATGTAGATGTGAGAGGTTAAGGTTGAAACCTCCAGAAAACAGCATAGACTGCCTCCTGATGTACCATGCAGAAAGCTTCCTTGAGCCAAATAAGAAAGTGCAATCATAATGAGTATGTCATTTGTGTTACTTTAAAATTAATGATTTCCCTTATAGAGAGGAAATACAAAATCACTAAGGATGATATCATGCTATAAAAATAAACAGCTGTAAAATTCTTGGTATAAGTTAAAGAATAAGATAAACACAATACATTTTTAGAGAAGCTTAAGTTGGTGGTAAGCTTTCAGGTGCCAAAGAAGTGAAAACCATAAAAGGGAAATTGAACATCATTATCTTATTTTCTTCTTTTTGTGGGAATAATAGAGGTTTCATGTGTGCACGTCGAGACCATATTCTTAAGTGAAATCAATAGGACACACATGCGTAAGTATAAAAATGTCACTGTGGTGTGAAAACAGTGTAAATGAAGACAAAAACATAATAGGTGATGTGAAATGGGAAGAAAATGTTCAAAGGGAAAGAAGGGATGACAGAAAGGAAAGAAGGAAAAGAAAAATAGGAGAAAATGAAAATGGGAACAAAGCTTTTGTAAATAGGGAGAAGTTGGAGGAATGGAAGGAGGACGGGAATGGAAAAAACAAGAAGCAAGATACATCACACACAGGTACAAATCTCCAATGATGCATGTAATTGTTATGTAACTAAGGTGTACCAATAAGTTTAATTGAATTAAAAAAACAAAAAAGTTCACAGAAAGGTAAATGGTACCTTTCACTTTTATGTGGACATATTCAGGTGATGATATTTGAAAACCCAGTTTCCTATTTAATGTGTGTGACAATCACAGTAGCACATGTGTATGTGGAGGTGGCGCGACTGACAGCAGTCTGAAGTGTCCGTGTAACACAGGACAGACTGCTCTCACCTGTCTAGGAAGTCATACTTTCAGGAATTCCAACTACCAACTTCTTACCTTGGAGTTATTAATGAGAGTCTATTTATGCAGCATGTAGACTATTCTTTTTCATTCTTAATCTTTTTTGTGCCTTCTTCCACTTTTGACTAACCTCATTAGAAGTCTGTCTAAAAATATTAGTCCTAAAATGAGTTTCAATTATGCTCAAATAAGTCAAATGACATAAAGATTAAGAGAATTAAATCACCTACCGACCTCATTCAAAAATGTATGCAAAAATTCTAAACACAAAATTAGCATACAGATTCCAGCAATGTATGAAAAACACAATCAAGTTGATGGTACCCTAAGACTCTAATTTTGAGACTCCTTGAAGAGTAAAGGGAAAAACTCATGAGGAAACTACTAGATTTGAGGACAATAATCAATAAAATTCAACATCATCATAAAATCTTTTAGTAAACTAGAGAGTAACCAAAGTCTGCCTTAGTTACTTTCTTTTTTGCTGAGATGAAATGCCTTACACCCACCAGTTAAAGGGGAAGGCTCTATTTTAGTTCACACTCTGTAGAGGTCTCAGTCCATGGTTGGCTGGATCCAAGGCAGAGTGGCAGGGCACAGGGATGGGGCAAAGGGGAAGCAGTCCATGGCAGGGTAGGTAGGAGCGGTGAAAGCTGTCTTCTTTCTGCCCCTCTAATTTCTATCCAGGACATAAATGTATTAACTGGTTTTAGTTACACCCAGGAGAGGCTTCCTTCTTCAGTTAATCCACTCAGCCACACCCAGTTCCATGCTAATCTAGTAAGGGGGTTAATCCAGATATTACAAATGACTTGACCCATATTCACGCACCTTAGATCCAACCACTTCCAAAAGTCTCCATTTGTGAGTATACCCCCAGCACAGAATGTAATTTTTTCCCAAATTCATCTATGAGCGAAACACAATTCCAGTGACTATCTAACAGATAAACTGATTCTAAAATTAACATGGTGGAGCAAGAAGGTTAGAAGACTCCCGTCGGTTCCAAACAAAAGCAGACCGGGTATAGTGTGAAGGAATTTGATAGTCTCCTGTTAGTGGAAATCCGGATGGATGGAAGAGTAGCAAGTAGGGGCAAAGTGTCAGCTGAAATTCACACCCAGGTGTGTTTGGTTTCAAGTTACTCCACAAAGTTTCCAGAGTAGTGACTACAAAGTGTGCACTGCTTCTGTGTCCATCCTGCTCACACTCGTCAGTGGTGGCCCGTCCTTCCAGAAGCAGTGATTTCCCCAGAGAGCATGTTCTGTGTGCCCAGCAGCCTCCCACCTCCCTTTTATCATGCTTTTCTTAATGTGGTGTTCCCGCCTGGCAAGGGACGCTACTTCTCTCTATTTCCTGTTTCTTTTAAACTCTGACTGTTTCATTATTACCATCTTAAAGACCTTCTTCTTCTGCCTTTATGCTGATGACCTAATTTCTCCTCTGCCCTCAATACTGTGCCCAGTGCCTAATAAATCACTTGTGAATGTTGAATAAATAAGTCAGAAGTGGCACATTCCTGGCAGCCTGTTCACAGCGGTAGGAAATTTCCACACAGATGCATGGCATGAGCAGAGAGTTGAAGCTTTTGATGTGGCCATTAGGCAAGATTTGCTCTGGGTGGCCTGACAAGCAGTCCGGCAGAGGATATTATTAAATGTGTTGATGGTCAGTCACTCAGTGTGTGTCCACATGTGAGCGTTTAAGACAAATTTTGAATAACCACTTCATTACCCTCAGCATTATACTCATTTTCATAGAGAATAAATCACACTCTTATCACACCATGTAATGGACAAATGTAATTGATGCTAAGCTTTAGTATAATAAAGGAAAGCTTTTGATATACATATTCATTTTACAAATATCATAATTGTCCACTGTTCCATACACCCATACAGAAATTACCTATTTATCTAGTATGAAATTACCCTATTTCCTTTTGATTATTCCTAACTAGATATGAATCACCAGCTCCCCAGTTCACTGTCTTTCCTCTCAGTACAATGTAATATGTAAGGTCTGTCTTCGCTGCTAGGGCCGCTTCCCTCACACAGCTGTGATCCGCAAATGCCCACACTACCCCTGAATCCAACCTCCGGGTAACGTGCACTAGGCCCCCAGGCTCGGTTCACACCAACCACACAAGGTGTGAAGCCACTTTTCGAAGTGACTCAGTGTCGACAAGCGACTGTCTCATTTCCTGTTACTAGGAGACCTTATTATCATTCTCCATTTCGTTTTATAAGGCGCGTATTGACTTCAGCTAGACAATCTTGACTCTTCCTTCACAAGTCGAGTCTCAGATGAACTAGATTTTGATGGCCTAGGAAGTAAGCTTGTAAGTTCGCTGCGCATCGCTCCGCGCTGGCTCTCTCCTGTGTAAAGTGTGTTTAAGGACCCTGCTTGGTCACCATGGTCCTGGCAAGACAACCAAGAATGACACACATAGCTCGTGAAGCAAGCTTTCATTTTAATTTATGCTAAATTGTCAAACTTTAAATAAATGGCTAGCAAATGCAAACCTCCAAATGGGCTCATGTGAAAACATTTCTATTTGTGGTTATCTTTGAAAAATTATGCTAGTGGCATATTCCTTTGTGGCCATAAAAAAAAATATAATCACTTCACACCATAACTCAGTGTTCACTCGATGAAAGTATAGCAGACATTAAACAAAAGCAGCCATGCAACTAAAATTAAAGTTCACTGTCATTAATTTAATTAGGGCCCATAATCCTTTGGCAGTGCTATCTACGGAGGGGATCGAAAGGGGGAATCTGTAATTGACTGTGAATCATTACGAAACGCCCAGTAAAGAGAACGGCGTCTGGGTGGTGCTGGGTGCAGTTTTATCCCGTCCAGGGAGCGGGCTGGGGAAGCACGGCTGCCCTGTGACCGCAGAGAGGGCGGCCCGCACCGCCTGAGGCTCCGGCGTCTCCTTGGACATCCGTGGCCGGGGGAGAGGCCGTTGTCTCCTGCAGACGAGGGAAATGAAGTTCGGCAGGTTCGCGTAACTCACCGTGGTCACGCGCTGCGCAGTGAGGGCTGATGTGTCTCGGTAAACACCCCGACTCTGCTCTTCTACTCTCTTCCCTTCCCGGAACAGTCTGCAGAAGGAGCCAGCATCAGTCTTCCTTGTCTCCCTGCTCCCAGGTCATGACACTTGGCCTTGACCTTCTAACAGCTACCGGCCAAGAACTGCCTCTTTCCCTCCACGTTTGTGACCTTCCCCCACGCCCACCTTGATGATTTGGGGAGAGAGTAAAGAGTGGACTGTTTTACATTTTGGTCTCTGTGATTAGACAGCAGTGGTTGACAAGGGTGAGAAAGATACTGTGATGTGCCCTTTGGGTTATATCGTGAAGAAAGCATGATGAGCAGGACAGAGACGACTGATGGGGAACATTACACCTAACACGGATCCTGTAAGGAGGGAGGAAAGGTCTGAAGGTGACATTGTGCTTCACGCGACCTCACACGTGAAGTTTGTTCTTGTTCTATTTTCACTGTTTGTAGCTCAGTGAAGCTTGATACTCAGTGTATAATCTGGAATTACAGAATCATTATTCTCATCAGGTATTCATAGTATTTATTTGATAGATAAAATTTAAAATACATTAGCTTGTTTTTTTTCATAATTAAACCCCAAAGGCTTGGAAGAAAGTTTTTGTGAACAGTAACTTGCAAAAAATATAATTGTCCCTGCCGGGCGTGGTGGCTCATGCCTGTAATCCCAGCACTCAGGAGGCAGAGGCAGGAGGATTGCTGAGTTCAAGGCTGGCCTGGGCTACATAGTGAGCTCAGGGCCAGCCTGAACTATAAAGCGAGACCTGTCTCAAAAAAATAAAAATAAAAATAAATGTGTGTGTGTGTGTGTGTGTGTGTATAATTGTCCCTAACTAGTCATACGTTCCCATGCAGGAGTACAAAAATGTCCTTAGTGGCTTGGAATGCTTCTCATGATAACAAAATGCAGACCATGAACAACACTTTCACATACATTATCTTACTCCCACAGCCTAGGTTAAAATTAAAAACATTTCCTATTTTACAGATAGACTAAATAAACTCTGTGAAAGTCTAGTATTCTTCAAACTTCTGAAAGTAGAGTAGATATTTAGCATTCAGATTGGAATTATGTTTTTTTAAAACAAAACTTGTGGTCTTTGTCCTACACATCATATGCATATTTGGTTTTCAGCTGGACCACAAAATCTAATTTATTATACCTGAACTGTATTGCTAGTGAAATATATTCATTTCTTATGATTGCTTTGGAAACTGTAATCCAAATTCAAACTCATCTTAGCACCTCCTGCTCTAAAAAGAAAAATTTTTTCTCCCTTTCCCACTGGTCTTAGAATTTATGGGAAATTCTTCCCTTATGCAGGTCTCAGAATACGGCTTAGATGCTGTGGGTACTTCTACACAAAGACTTCTAGGCATGGGGTCATTCCAGAAAACATGTATGAGAGTGAGGAGAGGTCTGGTGTTGGACCAAAACTAAAAAACAGCCTTGATGCTATACTCAAAGCTGACTCATATTCCATTTTCCTACTTTTCGACTGGGCAACACTAAAACCTATTGCTTATCTTATTGCTTTTAAAAATGATAACACAAACACACATATATATCATATATTCATAATTTTTATTCAGTGTTAGACTGTAACAAGCACTGAAAGGGTTACTAAGAATAGAAAACAGACAAAGTTTAAAATAGTTACATTGTGCAGGATGAAAACAAAATAAAAATAATACATCATATGCTTAGTGATGATTAGTGCTATAAATAAAATTATGTTCCCAAAAGAATTACAAGCATCATACCACACTAATATATGTGCAGCCATGTTTATAGTGGGACAGTTTGCAAGTGCTAAATCTTGGAAACAGCCCAAATGCCCATCTACTGGATACTGAATAAAGAAGAGGTGGTTCTTTTATAAAATGGAGTAGTACTCAGCCATACAGAATGATAAATTAGAGATGTTTATAGCTAAATGGATGCACATTGAGACCATATTCTTTTTTTTTTTTTTTTTTTTTTTTTGTGGAACTGGAGATCAGACTCAGGGCCTTGTGCTTCCAGTGTAGGTCCAGTACTACGTGAGCTAAATCTCTGGCCCCTGAGACCATATTTTTAAGTGAAATAAATAGAACACATATGTAAATACCAAATAGTTTCTCAAGAAGTGTGAGAAACTGCAAGAGTAAATAAGGTCCAGTATGTATGAGATAATGTAAAATAGGAAGTAAAGATCCATAAGGGTGGGGGAGTAGGGGGTGGGAAAGAGGAAAGAAGGGAAGGAAAAAATATGATAAAACAAGGAAAAAACTGAAAAAATGTTTTGTAAATAGGGAGGGGGTGGAGGGGGATGAAAGGAAGGGAAGGGAAAGGGGAGAAAACAAGACGCAAGGTAAGTCATGTGCAGGTACAAATCCCCAAAGATGAATCTGGTCATCATGTCTATCTAAAAGATCTCAGTAAACATAAAGAAAAATAAGTAAATAAATTTGTCTTAAAGGGTACTCAAATAAGACTTTTAAGAATATGTTTGAGTCACAATGAAGAACATAATAGAATGAACCATGTATAGATTGAATGCACTCAAGGCAACTTTAGCTACTCATTTGTTTTGAGTACATGACTATGACCCTGGAGTTATGACTGGCCTAACATATGAACAACCTAGTTTATGATCAGAATTCTAGTTTCAACCTACAACCAAAGTCTTGAGTTATGACCCAGATGCCAGCTGCTTGTGCTTCCACATGGTCTCAGTTACAGATTTAACCCTTAAAAAGCTCTGGAAAGAACATTATGGTGTCATTTTCTTTGTGAGGTTAATGAAGAAATCCTGGGCCAATGTTTCTCTAAGGACACTGAGATCTAAGGACACTCCTGTCTACAGGAGAGACTTTGAAGGCTGTGCAGAGGACCCTGAGGTTTCAGTTGACTAACTGGAGTTACAACCAGGCCTCAAGAAGGAACTGAGTTTGTAATGAAGGGTCCATTGTATTTAGGATGGACTCATGTACTCAAAGATAAGCACCTGACTTTGCTATCACATACAGAAGAGTACCATTCCAAGTAAAGAATATGTATCTGTGTATTTGAACATGTGTGTGCATGTGTGTGTGTGTGTATGTGAGATCTCTCTGTAAAATCTTCCAGACTTTGTCTATTCCTTGGACCAAAGGAATCATGAAAAGATTCACTGCAAAGAAGTGTTATATGGGTTATACAATATAAAATGTAGACAGTAAAAACATACATCATTTTTTTTGTATAAGAAAGTATTCAGTAGTTTAGTTGGAGGAAAAGCTTCAAATGAATGGAATCTGTTTTCTCTAAACACTGAACACCATTAAACTGTGACAAGAACATTTTAGGAACATGACAATTATTTATTGAATGAGGAAAAATTAGTAGGAATGAATATATGTGGGCATCAGTTGTGTACAACTATAGTAAGAACCGCTCCAATAGCTTCACCTCTTCTGATGTCAAATAATACAAATCCATTAGTGTCCTCAGACTATTTGAAGCCAAATATGTACTGAGCCCTCTACATTTTTAAAATATACTTTACTTTTTATATTTAAACAATATAATGATGTTTATGAAGAAATAATGTTTCTAATTCTGATTGCACTATCATGACAAATGCTATTTACATTCAATAATGCTATATTAAAATATATCCTGGGTTTTTATGCTCCCTTCCAAATTAGAACCTAAGCTTCATAGACACAAGAACCAAGTTGTATTTGCCCTGAATCTTTAGTGCTCATTGTGAAGAAGAAAGTAAATATATCCCTGTGGGATGTGGAACTGAGAAAGTGCAAACAGCGTAATGTGCCTGGGCTCTGTGTGTGGCTCTTACTGTCTGGTTCACATTCCTACATAGTTACCCACCTGCAGCCCAGTGTCGCCTGTTCAGCTCAACAACCACAACTGTAATCAACCCTGAGGCCAGTAAAGCAGCTAATTGTCATGTGCAGGACTCAAGAATGCCAGCTAAACATTGCCTCGGTGTCACTCATCCAGGATCTACCAGTTTTATTGTTTTATAATTCATCGACTATATATTTTAATGTTAGTTTAGTTTCATGTCGAGGGATAGGTCTTTTGATAAAGCTTTCACCAGGGTGCTATTTGAATGTCAAGTTTGCATAACATTGTTCCAACACTGTACCTCTAGTGGGTGACAGAGATTTTCTGCATATTCAGAATTCTAAGAAACTAAAGGATGTAACTGTAATTCCCTTTCTAAGGCTCATATTTCTTTTTCATTTATTTATTGAGTCAGCAAATATTTATTAAGCACCTGTTATATGACATTAGGCAGGGCCCAGAATGCATAGTAGTGAAGATCGGCTTAGATCTACTTTAATTAGATTTAGAGCCCAGCAAGAGATAAACATCTTTGGAGCACAGTTTTTAAAAAATGCTACTCAAAGGTGTCTTAAAGGATCCCTAGTGGTATTTTTAGATTTCTTTATCCCTAGAAGTTGAAAAGGTGGGCCGGAGATTTGGCTCAGATTCCGGCACCTGCCTTACAAGAGCAATGGTCCTGAGTTCAATCCCCAGTAACCACATACAGTGCTGGGCATAGTGACTCACACCCACCAGCAATAAATACCACATACCACAGTGCCAGACATAGTGGCTCACGCAGCACTTGGGAGGCAGAGACAGGAGGATTGCTGAGTTCGAGGCTTGCCTAGGCTACATAGTGATCTCAGGGCCAGCCTGAACTACAAAGCAAGACCCTGTCTCAAAAAAAAAAAAAAAGTTGCAAAGGTATCTAAAAATTGCAAATGATGTTATCATGTTATAATCTCTGAATGAATATGATATTTACTAATTTAACTTTTTCTCCTCTTGAAGTATTTTCAGTACCTCCCAAGAAAATGGCTTTAAAAACAAGTACTGAGCTGCTCAGCCTTTAATTCTTAGAAGACTTAGCTCTAGCAAATATCTGGCACAGTCAGTAACATGAAAGTGACATTCAAAATAAGAATTTATGGGACAGTACAATTAAAGGGCAGACACCAAACATGCCTTAAAATTCTGAATCAAGAATAATAACAAATTCAATTAAAGAATGTAGATAAAATGGAAAATTAGAAAGTGTGATTAACCGAATGCTATCAAGAACCTATGTTAGCAAACTAAGACTTCAATCCAAAAGTTGTTTAGAATAGAAAACAATGACAAAAACCCAAAGCCTCATGATTATAAGGTCATAAGTACTAAGAAAAGATAATCAAAATTGAGGGTGGGAAAAAGATAAAAGTTGGAAGACCAGGATGGAGTAGAGATTGTGATGAATTGGCCAAAATGGTAGGCTCGTAGTGACACCCTGGAAACTATTGCTTGAGAAGAAAAGTGTAAATTTTTTCCTTAGAAAGTATTTTTTATTACTTTTATCTATTCCTTATATAAGACCTCGCTTCTCAAGCTCTGCATTTACAATGATCTTCTGTCAACTTCTCCTTTTCTTTCAAAATTTATTATAACCCTAACCTAGCTTTATCCAAATCTCTCCATGTTTACCCCTCAAAGATGACTTTGCCTAATTATAGGGCAAAATGGAAGTGCTCGCCACTGGGTTTTCTTCGCAGGCCATCTCTACTTGGGCTTCAGGGTTACCAGGAGAGAAGACCATAGGCAGTATTTGGCACAACAGTCTCCTCTGCTCCAGAACCCTGCAGACAGGAAGCCAAGTTGTTCTCACTTTCTTCCAACCTATCATCCAATTACTGTCATTTACCAACACATCTAACAGTGAAAACTATTAATGTTCTTTTAAACTACAACTTTAAAGAAAGCAAATAAAAATTGATGTGTAGCCGGGGACTTAGCTTAAGTGGTACCGCACCTACCTTGGAAGCACAAGGGCCTGAGTTCAATCCCTGGTACCACAAACAAATAAACAAGATTGATGTGTAGCACAAAGTTGATTTTATTGGAGCTCTGCGTCCAACTCCAAAAGAGTACTTAGAATAGACTCACGAATATGTCAAGAATGTTGAAGTGAAATCACAAGAAAAATGTTTTAAAAAGCCAAAATATTTGAAGTCATCAAAGTGATACTGATGTATTTGTGTGTGTGTATTTATGTGTGCATGTGTAGTGAGAGAATTGGCATTTTGCAGTCTTTTTCATCCTGGATATCTGCTTATTTGTGGTTCATGAGAGGAGTGTGACAATTCAGGTTTTCTTTGGCTGCAGGGACATGCCTGTGGACCTGGAGAAGAATTGTTGGAGGCTTCATAGAACAGAAAACAGGTTAGAAAAGGACAGATAAAGAACTAAGCCTGACTCACCGTGTTTCTCTTATTTGTGCCAGTTCTTAAAAATAACTAAGTCGGGAACTTAAAATACTAACTGGAAGCCCCCCAACAAAATCCCAAAATAAACAGAATAGTTTCCATTAATTTTTCTGGAGAGGAGATCCATTATTCATAGAACACCAAGGAGAAAATTTGGGGATTGGCCTTATTTTGAAGTTCACAAGAAAACCAGCACTGTGGAAACTTCAAAAATTTTAATAAAATTCTGAGAGGTCAGTTGCACTTGATTATTATACTTTGACCCCATCCTGTTTTCTTGAAGAATGATAAACGTGTTTGGATGAAGAGAGCATGATCTAAAGCTTGTATGATTTTTCAGACATAATGTAGGGCATGCAGTGAAAAATAGCATGTCAAAAGAGAGAAGGAAATGACACAGCCTAAGGGGTTAAAGTAGAAAGCAGATATAGACCTCCACATAACTCAGAAACAGGAGTAACAATCACCATAATATAATGATGATGAAATAATTTCAAAGAAATGAATGACTTTGCAGAGATTTTTCTCAGCTCACTGGGATCCATTATAAAAGCAAGGGAAAACTATAAAATTGAAAATAAAACTGACATAAGAAATCAACAGGTGGGTTTAGCAGCATGCTCAGCATCTCAGACTAAGTAATTAGTGGGGCTGGAGATTTAGCTCAGTGTTTCCGGTGTCTGGCTGGAAAGCGCAAGCGTAGTGGCTCACACCTGTGCTCCCCGCCATCAGTACCACACACCACAGTGCCGGGTGTCATGGCTCATCCCTGTAATCCCAGCACTCAGGAGGCAGAGGCAGGAGGATTGCTGAGTTTGAGGCTTGCCTGGGCTATGTAGTAAACCAAGTCTCAAAAAACAAAAGGAATAAATAAGTAGTGAATTATAAGACAGGACAATAACAAGTATCCCAAGTAAAAGCAGGGAGTAAAAGAACAGATAGTATAGAAACATATATATATATAT
>PVIC010021163.1:0-28743 GCA_004025085.1 Thryonomys swinderianus
AGAAAGAGAGAGAGAGAGAGAGAGAGAGAGAGAGAGAGAGAGAGAAAGAGAGAGAGACAGAGAGGGAGAGAGAGATTTTCATGTTAATTCCTCAAGTGAACAATGAGACCAGAGAAGGTTCCAACTTTTGCAAAACAGTTCTGGAGGAAAAGAAACAAAGGACTAGATTTCAACACACACACACACACACACACACACACACACACACACACACACACACACACACACACATTAAACACAAGTAGCTTTTATTGTACTTCCCTTTGACAAAAGTTAGGATCTCTTTTCTTCTGATGCTATCAAGGTACAACTTTTCATGTATTTTGTTTTAAAATATATTTACCTGTACTTTAAAATAATATAGTCATCTTTGACTTACAACTTTCTATTTATTTTTATTCAAGGTAAGTACTTAAGAATTAATATTTAGAGTGAGGATAAAAACAAGTAATAGAATCTTAAGCCTTGTTCTATCAATTTAAAGTTCCTTAAACATTATCTTTGCTTTATTAATCATATTTTGAGTTGGACAGATAGGTATGATTAGAAAAGTAAAACAGAAAAAAGGAATATAAAATAAATGTCATACACATACAGATTTAGACCACACAATATACATAGGTACACACTCAAAATTTCTATTTTATAAGGATTCTTATGGTAAGATTTTTTAAAAAGTGAAGATGAGGACAGTGTCTTTTTCAGTATTTTAGATTTTAAATAGCTTTTGGCATCAGTGTGTTCTGCTTCAAACTTATTTTTTAAAATGGAAACACACTTTCCTACACAAGATCCTCTGTGTTGCTGAAATGACTATCTGTAGACATTTCAAGGCCCTCCCACAAGTGACACGCCCACTTCTCAGATCCCTGTCTCCATGATCATCATATATAATATGTCATTATATACTTCTCTAACCTGTACATAACAGAATATATTTAATGCAGAATGTAAACCAAAAGCCAAACAAAAGCAAAAGCCAAGCAGAAGTATATTCTGTTATTTTGGGGCAGTCTAGGGAAATGAGGCAGCGCCTGCCCCTTATGTGGTCATGTGTCAACGCACAGAACATCAGCCCAGCATGACCCTGAGTGGCATACCTGCTTTGTGCTGAGTTTGCAGCAGCCTGCATCACGGCTGCAGCGGCCTCCTGTGCCTTACGGTTCACAGTGGGCATTGGTGGCCCCATTCCTGGCCCACCCTGCTGAGACATGCCAGGAGAACTGGGGGTCACGCTGCTCATGTTTCCAGGAAATGGTCTGTTCTGCATCCCAGCTGACGGCATTCGTCCCAGGGGCATAGCACCACATGGCTGACTTGGCCCTTGTCCATGCATCTGGTTGTTGGCATTGATACCCATCCCGGGCCCTGGGCCGCTGTAGCTTGCACTGGGCACCCCACTATACGTTGGGGGTCTGGAGTAGTTACCTAAACAAAAAGCAAACACAAATTAAGGTCTTCTATTTAATCTTCAAATCGTGAAAACAGTCACTGGAAATACTCTTTGTCCAACAATGTGCTTACCACTGAGTATTAGTCATGATCCACTAGCCCTTCCTGTCAGTAGGGATGTGCTGTACACATTCCTGGTCCAACAGGATGAACTCAAAGATAGAAAGTCCACAAGAATCCCTCAAACTGTGAGGGGAAAGGCAGGCTACTTTCACAATGGGATATGAGAACTGATTGTTGCTTTAATATGTTCAACACTTTACATATGAATCAAAATCATAATTTGAACTCTCAGTCTAATGTGAGACAGACCTACCACACCAATCTCTCAAACTGTTACAGCAGAATACATGCTCATAGGGCCAAAGTTAGCCTTCAAGACCTGAGAGGAGCATGTGGTGTGGACCTCTGACATAAGTCTAAATAGCGTTTTCTCCAATGTCAGAATTACCTGTTTGAAATTTTGCTTGAGCCCCATATAAAGTGACTGGCTTGTGCTGGGTATTGTGTTTTAGATTCCAAACTAAAGTGACCCTGGGCACAGCAAAACGGTGGCATAAGGCCAAAAAAGCAGAAGCAGAGGCTGAAATGAGAAGGCATGGCTGACTTCCCACCTTTTTCTGCAGAGGGTGCGCGCTTAGGCAAGAGAATGGCACCTTCATGGTACCAACAATTCTTGTACTTTTTCCTATACATCTCTTATTTCTGACCGCATTATATTAATTAAAGCAAAGACAAACATGATAGAACTTCAATAATACTAGTAGCAGGTATTAATTATTGAGCTATAGTGGGTTCTAGACATTTGGGTAAACCTTTGCCTTGATCAATTCATTCATTTATCCCAATAACTGCATGAAATATAGATATCACCATTTGCATGTGAGGAAAGTCAAGAGCTAGTAGACTGGACTGAAACTCAAGCAAACTGACTGTATCAAACTGATAAACCATGCTGCCTTCAATAAATGACTGCTGAAATTTTACAAAATGAAATGCTCAGAGACTAGTTTTGCTAGAATATGTATTACTGTTTCTTAGTCATATCTTACTTCTGCTGGCAAGACTCCTCATCCATCTAATATAACTACACACATTATATGCCAGAAACTGTTTAGGTATAGGTCAGATATAGGTACAAGTTAACACACCTGGATTCCTGTGCTTTGGAAGCTCACAGTGTACACTATGTGTGTGCAGGAGCAGGAAGGGTAAAGATAAAAGAAATATAAGAGTGAAAGCACAAAGACCAAGCCAAGAGCAGATGTGATTGGGACCAGGGCTCAGGGAATGCTCCATGGTGTTGTGTGGTGGTATTTCTTCAAACATGCAGTTCTGGAACGAGGGTCAGGCTTTGGAACTGGGAGGCTAGGGCAGGCCCTTAGGTAACCTGTGCTCCTGTTGCTTCTTTTCCTAATTTTACCTGTGAAAACAAAGGCCATTCTCTCTGATGCTGTGCACCCTAAGAACAGTCAGGACCAGAGAGATACAAGCAGATAAGTATCCTCAAGGTACAGGAAAGACAAGTAATTTGATTCTAGATAATATGGTAACTGGAGGAGTCCAGATTGGATTCAGGTAGGTGAGTGCCACTGAAAGTCTAAGAACAACATACTTGAAATGCCAGCTTCTCTGATGTCTAAGAAATTGCATACTTATGTAATAATATCCTCATGACTGTGAAATCAGTTTTTCTTAAATTTACACAGAAGCAGCACTGCCTATAAATCTGCAAGAAAATCAACAGACCTCAATTTACTGGACACCTGCTCTTTTTAGGTGTATCATGTAAGAAACATGTCTTTACTTTCTGAAGATGGGGAAGGGACTATTCATATTAGATACTTTTGTGCCAAGGGCCACCTAGTATTTTGGGCTACGTGGGCCAAAAGGCCAATAACAACTTCTCAGTTCTCCACTACAGCCCTATAGCAGCCACATAGGAAGGTTCCAACAAAAGTTTGATAGTAACAGGAAGTGAGCCAGAGGGTGGGTCATGACTAGCTAATTCTTGATGTGGACCAATCTTGGAATATGCTAATAAACTGCTATCCTAGTAACAGAAAGAGGACCTTGCTCAAGCTCCCAATGGCTTTAAGGCTGACACCATTTGGAGGCTGAAGGAAAATTGAGGAGGATTCTTCAAGGGCAGTAACAGCAGATGTAGGGAGTCAGAAACGGGGAGATGCTTGGTAAAAAGGACAGGAGCACGCAGGGCTGGCATTAGTACTTAAGCCATACAGGAGTCAGGTTGGTGCAGCTCCTCATATTGAATGCACTGCTTTGCAAAAACAAACTGCTATTTGGGCTGGGGATGGGACTTAGTGGTATTGTGCCTGCCTGGCAAAGTGTAAGGTCCTGCATTCTATTCCTGGTAATGCCTCCCCCCCAAAAAAACAATCACCCCCCCAAAACCAATCCAAACCAAAAAAACACTGCTTTTCAAAGTCAGGCTATGCAGAAATAAGCTTACACTGTTTTCAAGTAATAGGTTACAAACAATTGAACCTGTTCATCAATTCCCAAATTCCTCACAGAAGCTTTGGAAGGTGCTTCTGAATCTTCTATCCTGTGGGATGCATGCAAGCCTGTGGGCTGTCTGCCCCGAACTGCCTCATGGAAGGGCCTTTTCCCTGACCAGGAACTCAAACATTTTCCTCCCTGTTCTCAGAATACCTCAACTCTAGATTACCTGACAAGATCAGTGAAATACAGTGCTCCTCTTTGCCTTTTACTTTTATTAAAATGAATATACTGGTTCATTGATCGAATGTATAAGTAATTAATACACATACTCATGCTATCACTTAGGGGCTGCTTTCTACTCTCCCCAATGGCTGATAAGTGGAGTGGAAACATATGTACCCTTTGCTTTGGAAGGAAATGAAGTAATGCTTTAATCTGGTTTTAGAAAACAAGTACTTGGATATAGCTGCTGCAGACTACACTCATAATGTGTTTTTATTAGAGAAAGAAGGCCTGAGTGTGTTGAGCTCTGCTTACAGTTAAAGTGAAGAAATGCTGTCCCTCCAAATTCTCAAATCTCGGGTCCCCAGGACAGTTAAGGGGTGTATCTTAAGGAAGAGAGTCCCCAAGAATCCAAGCAGCCCTCCACCCTTCTCCCAGCTCTCATTCCTAATGCAGATGAAACAGCCTAGTGCTCTCTCCACAGCTGGGTGTGCTGGGGAGCCAGGCCCCGTCTCCTAGCAAGCAGCACGTGGCAGCTGCCAGCCGGGTGTGGAGCACAGCCACCGCCCACACGCGGCCTGTGTGAGCATTCTGCAGCACTGGGCTCGCAGCTACTTTTTTCTCATTAGTTTGGCTGACATAGAAGCACACATTCAGGGAAGTGTTCTAATTATGGAGGCTTCTATTTGGGAGAAGTACGAAGTCCCCTTTTTCTTTTCCTTGAACTTCTGAGACATTCATCACTAAACTCACATACTGAGATACAAATACATTTTCAAGGATCCAAATGGCTGCCAAAGTAACGAGGGAAGAATTTAGAACTGTGACCTAAGTACTGTTCTGACCATGTCTGGCAAATGACCTTCACAAATTATTTAACTTCTCTGCACAGTGGTCCTGTCACCTGAAAAGTGGTGACGTGAATGGTGAGCAGGGAAAGCAAGGAGCAGAGGGCCAGGCACAGCTGCCTTATGAACGACAGCTGCCCTCTTCACCATCTACCGCTGGAGCAACAGGATGACCTTTCCCGATCATCCCTTAAAGCCATGTGGAGGGGCAGAACATAATTCATCCTCATACACATACCAAATGTTTCTCCCCTAAAGAAACAGAAACCCAATATGAAAGCCAAGCAAAGGAAGAGAAAAAGCCAGGAATGAGAAGTGCAATCTCTTTTCCATGTATCGCTAATAGATTAGTAATTTGCTGGCACCAGCTCTGACAGAAAACAGATGGATGCAGCATTAAGCACAATGGAGGCAGCAGATGCTGGGCCAGCCCACCTCAGCTGGACCAGTCTTCCGGCCAAGTCCTGGAGCCCACAGTTTGCAAGTGGGCTCATCTTGGCACACCAGCTTTGGAAAATTGGTCACCAAATGAATTCAGATTTCAGTCCACTAGGAGTTATATTCAAGCACCACATAGAGAAAGCAGCAGCTAGACGATTCAAGTTGCCACCATTATTTTAGGAGAATTGTAAATAATTTTGCATCTGACTCTAGAACGTTTAAATTTGGTCATCATCATCCGTGCTCCCAGCTCACTGCTTTTATTAAACGACTAAGTGTTTCCACTCACACATGAAGTTTCCCTTTTTAGGTTCAACCATTCAACAATTACTTATGGATGACTACTATGAGCAAGTTTCTGCACTACTCCCCTGTGCTGCGGTGAATGCTTCATAAACTAGACAGTCACTGCTGAGTGGAAAAACATGCAGTTATGATGTACATTTGTGAGTTAGGGCTAAACATGCACTCTTTTTTCAGCCAACAATATTTAGCATTTGCATAGCTGTGTGTTCCATGATATGAAATAACATTTATTAATATAATTTACATAAATAACAAACATGCAATTAATGCAAAGCATCAGCACAAAGATTCTTAATATTTCTACCATGACAAAAAGTTCCCCTTTTCCCTTCTGTTGTCAATCAGTATTCACACCCGTATCCTGGAAATCACTGTCCAGCTTTTCCTGCTTTAGTTTTCCCTCTCTGCAAAATCGTACAATCTCACAGGACAGCCTTTGGCATCAGGCTTCTTTCACTTAGATCCTACTTCAGAACTCATGCACACTGTTGCATGTAGTTTCCTTTTTAATAATTAGTACTACTTCATTCTGTGGACACTTACCAGTTCCTGAGCTGCTAAAAACATTAGTGACAAGTCTTTGTGCATAAAATTACTGTTGGTTAAAACCTTAGAAATGAGATTGAGAGGATGTATGGTAAGTGTACATTTAAGTTTATAAGAAACTGGCAAACTGTGGCTGTGCTATTTTGTATACCTTTCTACCAAATACCATATAAGAGTTCTAATTATCAGCATTTGATATTGTCAAATGTTAAAAAATTTAGCCATTCTAATAGGCATGTAATAGAAGTAACAGAGGCTTTAATTTTCACTTCTAGAATGACAAATGATTTTTTTCAGTAATTTTATTTCTTGGCTACTGTACTCTGACATGAAAAAAAGTTCTGCTTTAAAAATGCCTGATTCTTTGGACTCAACTATTATATAATGCTATCCTTTTAGTCAGGAAATTGATCAAGTGGTTAAGACTACAGATAGTTTTAAAATGAAAGCTGACCACTCAAGTTACACTAAACCCTACTATTTATGAGAATAAATAATTCATTTTTCAAACCAATATATAAAACATCACATTTCCCCGACATTTTTAATATGATTTAAAATGTTGCCTAAACTGTAAAAATGATAACCACATTGCATGAAATTTGTAAAAGACAAGGACAGAACTGTTACCTTAGGCTGTCACTTCACTGTCTCACTTTTGATAGTTCTTTGCATATATGTTTCAACAATTAACTCCTCTAAAATTTGATTACTACAAATGCAAACTCAATGCTGAAAATATAGAAGCACAGAAACTGACAAAAATTAGCCACAATTCATCTCCCAGTGATGAGACCGGGCACTGTAATTACTTGTAGGCACTGACTGTCAGCCCACTGAGCACTCATTCAGGCAGTGCTGGGCGGCAGCCGGGATCTCTGGACGTCTCTCTGCCTTAGCAAAATTCCTACATTTAAGAAATCATTCTTAAGAGTTTCTTACAAGCCAGACTTGGTATTAAAGGCTTGGTGTGGAGTCGTGAACAGGAACAGAGAGAGTTTATACTCTGGTGGCAGAGACAGAAAAATACGGTCCCAAGGTGATGAGAACAACAAAGAAAAATGAAGCAGTAACAATTCAAGAAAGTGGTTGGTGGTTCCAGGGATAGAGTGGGCAAAAGTGCTGTGTGTGTCCTGCCTCTCCCGGAGGAAGCAGTGATCTTCAGAGAAAAGATCACAAAGCTAATACTGGACACATAGCCCAGGACACATGAGCACAACCAGATGCTAATATCTGTTTTACCACAGAAATGGTTTTATGTATACGACCTTTACAAAGCTTGTCATGAAAGCTCAGTTTTCTCATCAAGACTACCTGTCATGTGGTTGCTGTGGAGACAAACCTCTTAATAACAGTAACTACTGTACTGTACTTTAATATAAAACAGTGAAGTCTCAATGGTGAGAAAGGAAGGGGCTCATGAGTTGAAGTTCCCGCTATCACACCCTGCAGGAGCCCTGCCCCCCACAGCCTTTCAAGTGCAGAGAGAGGAGGCCCTGGAGGAAGGGAAAGGACATTCTCTATCTTCCTCATGTGGCAGTTTCTGAGCAAGCCTCCTGAAGGCCTCTCAGGGACCTTCATACAGATTTGTGAAATGTGACTCAAAAAGTAACTTCTTTTTAACTCTGAGTTCCAGAAAAGTGCAGCTCGCAGAGCTACCTGTCTGTGTGCTGTGTCTTCCTACACTGTTGTAAATAACTATCATGATCCACAGTGGTGGCAGCTAATAGCCACAGCTACAATACCACATTTGGTCAGGGAGTAAGCCAAAAGGACCCTACCTCTTGAGTGCTACTGACTTTAAAAATTGTCATAAATGAATTAACTTTACACAAGTCAAAATTGAGGTTCCTTTGTTTCTTCTTTTTCTTAAGTTGATTTGCACTATAATTCTTGACTTTTTCCCAACTCACAGATTTGGATCAAATCACGATTATTGGTCTAAGAAAGATTCATGCTTATATCCTATAACTCCAGTTAAATTTAGCCTTTAGTTAGGATGCTAAGTTTAAACACTAAAGAACACTCATAAAAGCCTTATTTACATGAAACCTTTTTTTTTTTTTTGCTTAAAATGATAGAATTGATTTTCTGCTATTAGTAAAACAGAGATTTAGAATATTCCTCTAACAAAACAAAACAGTACAGAATATGGAATTAATCCATTCATTTCATATTATTGATTTAAATATGTAGTCAAGTGAAGAAAACAATAAGCTATACCCTATCAAGTGTATTACAACCTCTTTCAAGAGCAAAACAAAATGAGTAACATTAAGGGGGCGTGACCTGCATAAAACCAGCCTTCGAAAAGTTGAAGACCAAGATCTCTCTCTTGCCAAGCACTATCTGTGGTAAGGGTCTGAGCAGGAGCGACGAGCCCATGAAGAATGCACTTCTCTGTTGCAAAGACAGGTGACAGTGCATGTGGCTTACTGCTAACTGTGTATGGTGCCCAGCACGGAACCCCAGGTGCTGTTATACAAGTGGGTGCCTATCTAGACTCTGAAGTATTGTTATTTACACAGAGCAAGACTGCTTATTTGTAGCAGAGCCAAGTCCAGATCATAACCTTTTTACAATTAATAAATACACAAAAAGTATTTGTGGATGATCAGTATGACAGATACTTTTCTAGAGAACACAAAATCAAATAAGACAAAAATCTCTCCTTATGAAATAAAAAGACTATGAGGTGAAATAGATTTTAGCTCTTTTACACACACACATTTATTTATTAATAGTTAATGTTAATTACTATTAAAGTGGTTCCCTATAGCTGTCTCTCCTTGCAAGTGCTTTGCAAGGGTAGGTATTATATGTACATTCTTAAAGGTAGAAAACTCTTTCGTAAGGCACACTATAATTAAACATTTAGGTTAGGTTGTTTTCACCTTATTTGTAAATTTAATAATTCAGATTTTATAGGCATAATAACTATATATACATGTACATATATGTGTGCATGTATATACATATATACATGTGTGTATATGTGTATGTATATATATATATGTATACATATGAATGAATGAGACTTTTTTTACTTGGTAGGAATCTTCTCAGTTGTATTAGTAGTTTTGATTCATTTCCAATGCCTGTATTCCTGAAATGCTACTTGAAGACAAGCAGTCAGCTTCTGGCTTCCGTTTTCCTAGTGGCTTAATCAATGTAGGGACAGGGACAAGGGAGTACTCTTAGGCTTGAGGATGGCCAACCTCTGACTGAGTGAACAGCTTCTGAGGTTAGTGGCCCTTGGTTTGAACCCTGGTCCTGCCATTTCTTGCCTGTGGGATTGTGGGTAACTGACTTAACTTCTTGGTACTTTCCGTGTACCAAGAGAATGGGCCCAATGGCCTGCAGTGAACTGGGCTGGACTTTTGTCAGTCACTGCTCACCCCAGACAAAGCATTTGCCTGTTTTGCTGCACCTCAGCTTTTTCCTCTGTGAAGTGAACAGTAACTATACCTACCTTGCAGCACACCGTGAAGACAAAGACATTTACATGTGAAAAACACTTAGAACATGTTCCCAGAAAGTGATGTGTTTAATAAATGCTGATTATTAATGGCAGTTATGGAGATGTTCCTGATGATAAAGTGGCCTCCAAAGAGGTTGTATAATACCATTTTCTGAGATGTCTTAAACAAATAAAATATAATCCTATAAGAATGTTATCTAGGGGGCCGGAGGGTTAGCTCAGTGGTTCCGGCGCCTGCCTCGCAAGCGCAAGGTCCTGAGTTTGATCCCCGGTAACCACATATAATGCTGGGCGTGGAGACACGCCCACCAACAATCAACACCGCATACCACAATGCCAGATGTGGTGGCTTACGCCTGTAATCCCAGCACTCGGGAGGCAGGGACAGGAGGATTGCTGAGTTCGCGGCGGCTTGCCTGGGCACCATAGTGAGCTCAGGGCCAGCCTGAACTACAAAGCGAGACCCTGTCTCCAAAAAAAGCAAAAAAAAAAAAAGAATGTTATCTAGGGGCCGGAGATTTAGCTCAGTGGTTCCAGCACCTGCCTCGCAAGCACAAGGTCCTGAGTTCTATCCCGGTGACCATATACAATGCTGGGCATGGTGACTCACGCCCACCAGCAATCAGTACTGCATACCACAGTGCCAGGCGTGTACCACAGTGCCAGGCGTGGTGGCTCACACCTGTAATCCCAGCACTCGGGAGGCAGAGACAGGAGGATTGCTGAGTTCAAGGCTTGCCTGGGCTACATAGTGAGCTCAGGGCCAGCCTGAACTACAAAAGCGAGACCCTGTCTCAAAAAAAAAAAAAAAAAAGAATGTTATCTAGTTTACAAGAGAAGAGACTAATAATCTCTTATCTTCTACGTAAGTTCATCTTTCCAGAGACTTAAAATTTACAGTAATACGGAGATGCAAGTTGAATATTTTATTAAAAATTTTGTAGTCAGTTTTTCTCTGAAAAACATGTCATTTGGATTGCTATTTAAAAGAACAGAAATACAAAGATAAGAACATTTCTTAAGCTAGACAATCTGTGGAGCATGTGTCACTTCCTGTCACCAGGCTGCTGGGATTTGAATGTGGGGAGAACCAGGACACTGATTTTTGCCTCAAACAAAATAAAAGAAGGTACTAAATTGCCGGGCATGGTGGCTCACGCTTGTAATCCCAGCACTTGGGAGGCAGAGACAGGAGGATTGCTGAGTTCGAGGCTTGCCTGGGCTCCATAGTGAGCTCAGAGCCAGCCTGAACTACAAAGTGAGACTCTGTCTCAAAAAAAACAAAAAAACAAAAAAAGAACGTACTAAGTTCAAATGACTTACTGCTAAAAATTACTTAAAAAATATGTATCAAGTTAAAGGCCTTGCTAAAGAGTCTATAAAACCTCTAAGAGCTTTTAGGGAGGGGGATGTTAGCAAGATACTTGGGGCGCGGCCCCTCTCTACCTTCTTCTTGCTGCAGAAACATGCACCTGCATCACATTCCAGCCCTTTTCCTGTCCCTGAGTGGTGACCTCAGTGTCCCCAGTGGTGACCAGGGCAGTGACAACTACTGTCCAGCTGATGCTGCACAGGGTCACATGCCCCTGAACCAGCAGCGGCCGAAATTCAAATCCCACACAACAAAGCCCAAGTTTTAAATTAGAAATCTGAGGACAAGTCTTGTATTGTTTTGTGCATCTGGAACTGAACTGTAGAGACGAGTGCTCCCCAGCTCCCTAGCAGCTGATGCATAAATGCTTCACGAATGATAGCTATAATGACTCGCTCCCTCACTATGGGCATCTAAAGAACTGTGGGTTTGTATTACTCTCCTACTCTGTCAGGTA
Organism: Thryonomys swinderianus; assembly: GCA_004025085.1. Lineage (NCBI taxonomy): Eukaryota > Metazoa > Chordata > Mammalia > Rodentia > Thryonomyidae > Thryonomys > Thryonomys swinderianus. The sequence goes on from PVIC010021163.1 coordinate 11,592, forward strand.
ACAAATGTAAGTTTAAAATACATTTATCATATGAACCCTAGAAGGACTAGCAAATTAGCACTATGTCCTCCACCCACTGCCAATGAACTTTGGAGAACACTTTGTGTTACCTTGTGGTCCATACTGGCTCATCTGTGGACCATAGGTCCCACTTGAGTTACTCTGCTGAAAGCTACTCATTCCAGGATGCATCTGGCCCCCAGGAGAAGGATGAGGCGACATGGATGGTCCTGTCTGTTGAGGCCCATACTGAGACATCTGAGGATTTCTTTGTGTGCCTGCCATAAAACCTAAGTGGAAAAAATAAATAAAAATTTGTGAATACAGGTGTTTCATACCTCCATACACCAAACATAGGGTTATGTGGAATCCAGATGGGAGAGGATTGATATTGTGAGGTTCCCCTAAGAAAATATCTGAAGACATTTCAAACCCAGATGGGGACCTAGAAGAGTGCCACAGGGATACCCTAGTCCACCTGGAGTTCGTGGGTACCCAGAAGATGACCTTCACCCAGAGAAAGGGACAGAAAAGCAAGTTAGCATATCCATTTTTGTAGAAAAGGCTCTTATTAAAAACAAAACAAAACAAACAACAGTAACAACTGGGAAGCCTCCATTCGTGACAGGTCTCTGGCCCCTAACATGCCACTTTTCTCACACCAATACCACTCAGTTTCTGGTGTAGAGAGCTGTCCCCTTCCCTCCGAGTTCCTCAGGCAAGAACTGCTTATCTGGATTCCTGAGGTGTGTCAACCCTCAGGGCACCGATTTATACCTCCTAGAAGGTGCACAGGGACCCACCTGAAGCCTGACTCCCCCTCTACTGTACTCTGCCAGTCATCTTCCCACTCCGCATGTGGTGCTGCTGCATCTGCAGTGCTCCTGTCAGAGATTTCTCTTCCACTGACTGTGTGACCAGTCAGTGACACATGCTGCAGACCCTACTTCTGAAGTGCACCTTGAGCTGCTCCTCTTTCTATTTCCACTCCTGTGAAGCCTCGTTTCCACTATGATCTCCTCTTGCCCACACTGCAGTTTAACACATTCGTGATGGGGCTGTAACTCTTAGACTCCTTGCCAGGAGGCTTGAACTACCAGTAGTACATGAATGATTACCCCTTTGGGTCGCTTTTTATTGTAAAAAGACTGATAAAAGTGATTAAATCCATCTGTACCACCAGTGGTAAAAGCCACCTGATGGATGGTCAAGCTTGTGTCACTAGTGGTTCAAGAAAGGAACTCTTGGCAGCCTCCTCCCCTTGGTTCATTCCTGAAAACCTGTCAGAATTATATTTTAGGAATAAAAAGAAAAAGTAGGAACAAATCTCCCCATTGCATAAAGCCCTTCAAAGGTTCTCATTGTACCTTGGACTCAAACATGAACATGTTTTGTCTAGAAGATCTTACATGGTCTGGCAGTTTGTCTCTGTCTCTGTCCCTGTCCCTGTCTCTTTCTCTCTACCACTTTCCTTCTGTTTTCTTCCCCTCTATCACTCCAAATGTCCACTGGCCTTCTGGTAGTTCCTAGAAGAGATCATCAAACTCTTGCCCTCAAAAACGCTTTGTTCTCTTCTGTTCCTTCTTTCTCAGTGCTGTTTATACTGTTTGATCTTTCTTATCCTTGAGGTCAGTTTTCCTGACCAGCTAAATGAAATCCTGCCAATCCATGCCGTCTCTCTCACCTGTCTTCATCACCCTTCATAACCTGTAGGCATTTTCCTCTGACTAGTTTTAACTCACTTATCTCTCTTTCCACTAAAACCACATCATCTGTGAGGGTGAACATCACATCTGTGCTCCCTGCTGCATCCTATGGGTGTTTTAAGGTGAGGTGGGAGACAGTAAGGTATTTTTTTTTTAATGAATGGACATTAAACTCCCCATATACACAAGACAATGTGCTTAGCACACACAGTAAGTGCTTGGTGAAGTGTTATTTCAAATGGATAAAGAAAATACATTTTTATGCAGATCTATAAGAGCAGGTACATTAATTTATCATTAGCTGAAACCAATATATTAAGTGAATCCACAGAGTAATAAGAATGTTGAAATGAAGACACAGGTCTAAGAAGCTGGCATTATGAAAACAGCACATCTACAGAGCACAGACTGAGAAAGAACAGAGCCAAGACTTGTGCTAATGAGAGTGGCTGTGTCACCAAGACTCCGGCTGGCCTGCAAGAGGCAGACTCCTGCCTGTTCTCCCGAACCCAGGCAACAGCTTCCGGAAAAAAAAGTCTATTGTAGCAGCACAAAGTGAGATAACATCTAGATCCAAGGTTCACAGAAACTTGGGAGAGTAAATGCCACACAGTGTTTACAAAGACCAGGGCTTATACTTTTCAGCAAGAAGAGGACTTTTAACACTGCTTCTGTTTAAAGACACATTAAAGCAGAGTTATTCCTTATTATGCTACTTAATTTATTTATAAAGATAAGGCTTATGAAGTTGGGCTCAATTGACAGCTCCCAGATATAAATATCATAGAAAATGTTTGCTTTCTCTAATCTTAAAATAAACAGAAAGCAGGGCATGAAAATTAGTATAAATGACTGCCTCTTAAGATGTTACATGAAATATTTATCTAAGCTTTACTATAAATTTCTCAAGAGTTTCAGAGTCCTGTGTAATAAAGAAGTCTTTCAATTCTATACAGATGTTGTGTGAATGTGTACCTCCCTCTCCAGAACAACTGCTTTTTTGTTCATTAGACAAGGACAGCACCACGGGTCCTATTAGCATTTGACTTCACATCTACCATGAAGGTATCCACGGGAGTGAAAAAGCTCAGAGCTCTGACACTATTCCTCCTCCTTTCCTTATTTCTGGAACACATTCCGCAGGATTAAGTTTTGTACAAGTGAATTCTAACCTGGGTTAAGTTACTTCTTTATTTTATGACTCTTCAGTCCTTAAATAAACATGCCATTTGATAATTTTATCACTGGCATTTTGTGGAAAATAAAGTTTGTATAAAGGCTTTGAAAGGAGTTAGTATCTGAAAAACCTCAAACTGAGGACTGGGGACATAGCTCAGAGGTGAAGTATTTGCTTGCTGTGAGTAAGGTCCTGAGTTTTATCCCCAGCACTACAAAAACAGATAAACCAACAATAAAGATGGAATGTGTCACAATATTGAGTCTGTAACTTAGGGAAAAAGTCCTATGAGTTATGGAATCTGCCTCTTCACTTGGAAATTAAATCTGGAAAACTAATTTTCCTTTGTATAATTTTTAATGATTCCAATTACAGAAGCTTTTTCCAATATTGTGGTCCAGCCTGGCTTTGAACTGGCAGCAGCCCTCTGTCTCAGACTCCTAAAAGCTGGGACTCCAGAAGTAACTAACAAGCCTGGCAGTTTTCTGCTTTGTAAGCTATCAAGAATACTTCTTTAGGGCCGGAGATTTGGCTCAGTGGTTCCCGCGTCTGCCTTGTAAGCGCAAGGTCCTGAGTTCAATCCCGGTAACCACATACAATGCTGGGCGTGGTGACTCACGCCCACCAGCAATCAATACCACATACCACAGTACTGGGTGTGGTGGCTCGTGCCTGTAATCCCAGCGCTCAGAAGGCAGAGACAGGAGGACTGCTGCATTTGAGGCTCGCCTGGGTTACATAGTGAGCTCAGGGTGAGCCTGAACTGCAAAGTGAGACCCTGTCTCAAAAAAAAAAAAGAAAAAAAGAAAAAAAAGAATACTCTAACTCTTGAATACCCCACACATTCAAATTTAGCCTCGCACTACAAAGAACAAGCTGGTTTTTATTTCTGTGTCGGTTTTGTTTAAATACATAGCAATGCATCATCACCCCAATTCTTGTGTTACTCTGTACATTTTTCCAAAAGTTAAAAGGGTGCTTTATGAGAAATGGCCTCCTATCTACATGTTCAATTTGAGTCCCTCAGCCAAAGGTAAATGGTGGTGCAGTGAACCTTTTCAGATATTTATAATTTTTTATTTTATGAAAAAATAAAGTTGCATAATCAAATAGTATGAGAATAACAATAGTTATTACACTGTGTATTGTTATTTTCAAAGTAGTTACTCAGGATCTAAGATACAAACCAAAAAGAACAAACCTGGACAAAGAAGGAACAAAGTCGTGGGTGTGTTTTATTCTATCCATCTTATTAACAGTTAATACGAACACTGTTTCCTGGCTCTCTGGGTTCTTTCTACGGTGGTCTGTCTGCATCACATGCCTGTTCCCAGTGGTCACTGTCTCTTGATGACAAGCATTGCCTCTGGCACACAAGACTGTTACCACCCAACAGTGGACATGCTCAAAGCCCTGCTCTGCAATCCTGCAGACAGTCAGCCTCTTCCTTTAATACTGGCATCAGCCATAGAGCGGAACATTTTTTAAAAGCTAATTCTGATGAGAACAAACAGAAAGGGAGTTAAGTGAAAAGTTGGAAGGCCAATGAGGAACTAGATAAAGATACATAATATATAATAATAATTAAATACCAACAGTGATCCCACATAAAAAATTTTAAAGCAATGGAATATTACCCTAATCTTCTAAATGGGTTGATGAAAAATAAGAGGACAGATACTACCTAAAATTTTGTACTTTTCATTACAACTATAGAAACTATGTCTGTCACTTACTTCCACATCTGTAAAATGGGGCAACCATATCTGCTTCACAGGGCTGCTCTGAATGAAAAGCCTGGCACTCTGGTAAGTCTCAATAAATATCAGGGATTACTACCATGACGTATTCCAAAAGCAGGATGGTAGGAGGCAGCCCAGTGTCCCTGCCTACCTCCCATGTCAGCCTAGCCTCCACATCTACTATGCAGACTCCAGCCTGTGTTCACCTTCCAGGTGCTGTTTCTAACCTGCTGACCTGCACTTGAAAGTGGTGGGAGCACTTTCAGCCCAAGTTCTCTAAGATTCTAGTTTAAATACTTTTTTTTTTTCACCTAGGAGAAAGCTAAATCAGGTCTGTAATGTCCATTTTTAGAGAGGGTTGTTCTTTGTCTATCATTTAAAAATTTTTTACTTTGAGTAAAATGTTTGTATTTTTCCAGAAAAATGGAAAAAAAAATCAAGTTTCAACCCAAACCTCTCCACCTTCTTATGATTTTATTTTGCTTTTACAAATTTATTATAAAATGGCAGTCTGAGACATGGTCTGAGGGTAGAAAAACTAACAGCTAAGAGAACACAGCTGATGTTTTAAAACAGGTGTGAAAATTTTGTAGGTATAAGTCATTTAAATTTAGAAAGCCAAACTTTCTAGTAAAGGAAATTTAGAAAATATAAACAAGTATCTTATGCATTACAAATGTATAGAGTAAGTCTATTACTATATATATTATTAAGTGTATTATAGAATTTTACATCCCAAGTAAATATCTAATGAGAAAATTCACACTTGGGCAAAGAACTAAATTAGGTTAGTTTATTTACATGAAATAACAGTGTTTCTTAGAAACTCCATATGAAAATGCAGTGGTACCTCAGCCCATGAACTCTTAAAATTGTACCAAGATTCTGGCTGCAAACTCAACTGAATGTGAACCAAATCAAATTTCCCACATGGCCAACACTGAACCTAACCATTGAATTTGATTTCATTTTCAACTAACTCAGTCTACAATCAGAATTGTGTAAAGAATCAAGTTCACGACTGTGCTCTTACTATATAACATATATTTCATTAACACAAATGCACCCAAGGGTTTCTGTGTGTAAATTTATGATTTTTCATGCTTTGTTTCTTATGTACACAACATAAATGCTTGTGTTACAACAATGGAAATGGAGAGAGCCACATTTCTAACATGAAAATCAGCTGCCCTTTAGGAAAATAAATTAAAGAAAAATCAATTTCCTCAAATTAAACACAATGGGTTAGAAGAAGAGAGCCACACACATACTTATCTATTTAGGAGGAAAAGACATGGATTAGATGCCATTTAAACCAACCCAAGTGGGTTGTGTCAGCTCTCTTATATAAAACAGAGAATGCACTTCTTGCCTGGGTTAATGATCATTCTGAGTCAAGTAAGAAAAGTATATGCAAACACACTGGAAAACATCAGGAAAATGCTACACAGTGGCAGTACTATTGCCTTTACAGTGATTCTATGAGCCTTTTATTCATTGTGAGAGTTCCACCTAAGCTATCAAACTGGTAACTCAATCTACAATAATGTTACACAAATCTTCTACCAGCATGCCCCAATTTTATTCCAGCACTCACAGAACTATGCCAAGAATAAGAGTACTTTCTTTCTTTCTTTTTTTTTTTTTTTAAAGGAAAAGACATGATTCTTGCACTGGAGGAATTTAAAATGTAGTTGAAAAGAAATCCTGCCAATAAGGGAAAATGATTAAATTTATACAGAAACTTCTAATTTGATGTATGATCAAAAGCAACATCTTACTAAGCCAACGGGGTATCACTTCCCTTGCCTTTCATTTACCAATCATTTAAGCATCAAGGGCTAACTAGGAACAATCATTCTTACAGATACCCAATAAAGAACTCTCAGGATGAAGGTCACATTTCCAAGCCCAGTCTCATGTCTGCTCAGCATCTGGCCCCACCCATTCCTCCTGCTCTACCATGCAGTTCCCACTGGTTCCAGCACTCAGGTATTCTGAGCTTCCTGGAGGCGCCAAACTGCATCGGATCAGAAATGAGTGCACATCCCACCACTCAGCCAATATTTATGTCATGCTCTAGGGAGGGTCCTATTCCTGGTATAGTAACAGGTGGCACTTAATGACCATGTATTGTGTGCTAACAGCTTTGTTCAGTATTAGCCCATTCAAATTTTTTATTTTATTTTTCCTTTTTGGTGTTGGGGAAATGAACCCAGGGACTCTTCAAGCTAAACATACACTCAACCACTGTGCTATTATATCTTCACATTCCAAGAAACATTTTGTTTGTTCTTTGGAGACAGAGTCTCTCTGTATTGCACAAGTTCATTTCTAATTCCTGATCTCAAGAGATCCTTCTAAGCAGCAGGACTGCAGGTGTGCACCAAAATCTAGCCAGGAAATATTTTATATTATAATTGAATGTGCATATGGGCATACATACACACTCCACTTCATAAAACAAGTTTTACTCCCATCATGTGCAGCGCTCTGATATTTTACATGTCAGTAGGGAAAGATGTCCACTCTTGGAGATGTAGTCTGAGAAATAAGATGCTAGTGGTGCTGCTGCTGAACATGCCGGGTCCAGAGGACCCTTGGCCCTGCTTCACAGGGCATTCTCCATCGTCACAGCTCTGGCTCCTGCTTCCTCTAGACACATGCCCAGAGGAGAGTGGACACTAGCACATACTTGCAAAGCAGTGTATCTGACATGGCCATCATTATTTGTTCCTGTGGTTGGCTCCATCCCCAGAATGCAACCTCCTAGGCATTCAAAACACACCATCCTCTCGTTTACTCAAATGGTATCTGGAGTATGGTATGGAGTTGGAAACAAACACACAGGCTTTTAGTGAATAAAAGAACATCTTCACTCAGAAGCCACTAACTTTCACTGTATAAAGTGGCTTGATTAGTTATGTGCTGGGTTCCTGTTATACAGTGTATTCAAAGACTCATCTCTGAGGAAGGACTAATGTGAACAAGAGCAGCTGAGGGCTGACAGCAAGGAAAAGAAGGAAAAGACTGCCTAACAGTTCAGAAAGCCTGGCTATTTATTTCCATCACCTAAATATCTACCACCTGTACCACTGTCCAAACCCAGAGCTGCTGCTGCCAGGAGGAAGGTGGGCTCTGCAGTCAGGATGCCTGGTTGAAATATGGCTTCTCCACTTGTGCTTAGGGAATTTCCATTCAGCTGGTTAAGAGTTAAGCCTCAGGAAAATGGTATTTCAGTCTTCATTGCAGTTATTCATTATTACAGATTAAGCCAAGGGGTTTTTTTTTTCCTTCCCTTTCCAGGTTGGGTACTGTACCTAGGACTTCAGACATGCCAGCAAGGTACTCAGACACTGAGTTACAACCCAGAGCTTTAAACAATTTTATTTTTGGGACAGGGTCTTGATAACCTGCCCAGGCTGGAGTTGAACTTGCAATCTTCCTGCCTCAGCTTTGCGGGTAGCTGGGATTATCGGTGTGCACTCCTGAGGCTGGCAGATTAAATTCTGAGACATTTCTATATGGTTCATGGCCTTCAACTATATATTCTTTTCCTCTTTATGTGATATAGCAAATTCTACAATGTGAAATTTTAGACACTTGGAAATCTTTTGGAAAAAGTGAGTCAGGCTCAAACCCAAGTCATAGTTTGTCCTACATCAAGGAAAATAGAATGCACAGCTCACACAGCAGAGCAAAACACCCATTCTCCAACACACACTCACATTTTTCCAAGGTGCTTCTTCACCCAGAAGAGCGTATAGCATGGTAAGGAAACCAGTCAGACACCCAAGATTCCATATATCACCAAAAGGAAATTTTCCTTTGGCATGCAGACAATTTATTTTCATGTTGGCATCTGTTAAAAATTCACAGAACTATTGCCTTGTTTTTGTAAGCCAGTTCAATAAAAGATGTTTCACCACGTGTGAAATAATGGTCACACAAAGCACCACCTCAGAGGAGTGTATCCAACTAGAAAGACAGACAGGGCCATTTCTCTTCACAAGTAAGTGTCAGATTCCCATTTGGAGAGAAAAATGGATTTTAAAAAATATTCTTGTTACATTTTAATATCTTCAGTGTTTATTTGCCTGCCTGCTTTTCTTCACAACATGAGTTGCTTTGAGGAAGACAGAAACTAATGGCCCATTCAAGGCTTTAACTCAGGCTCCCCTGCGTTCTACCAGCTGTGCTATTAGGTTAACTAAAAGAATCAATTGCTCCTTCCTTCTTTTCCTTGCTACTGCAGCACCCTATATATGGGGCACACACAATAGTATCTGAGCTGGTCCCATCTATCCCTACTACATCTCAGCTACTAACTAGTCTTCGAACTTACATCATCTATCACTGAGTAAATCAGAGTCAGGAGGGATCAGACTGTTTAACCAGATGGTAAACGGGGACAAAATAACCTGCCTTCTCACTCATGGATCTTTAGAGCATAAGCTGCCTGAGTTGGCTTCAGTGCTCAAGGCCAAGAGTATATTCATGTGACTGTGAGTGAAGAAGCTTCACTCAGTGCTCAAGGGCAAGAGTATATTCATGTGACTGTGAGTGAAGAAGAAAAAGTGCTTTTTATGGTTTTCAATCTTGTTTGCACCTGAGTTATTTGTACCTGCTCTCAATATTTATTTTTGGTATTTTCACAGTGATTTGTAATTTATCACTTCAGTTAGAAAGATCTCATTTGATCTATGTAGAATGTCCACAACAAATCTGATCCTCCATTTGATTTTGAAAAGCTGAGATTTAATTAATTGTCCAGGGTCACAAAACTAGTGAATGGTAGAGATTGTACCTAAACCCAGACCTCGTCACTCTGAAGTCCCAGAAGATTAAAGTGAGAAAACAGTACGTAAAATATGAGGTACTGCATCGCACAAAATGAGGTCACTGTCCTGGCCTCATGGAGCTCTGATCCTGCGTGTGGATGAACACCTAACTGTGAGTGGCCCTGCATACGGTAGCTCTCGTCTTGAGGGACAGGGCCAGCATATTTCACTCACCTGCCTTTGCAAATGTTGTCTTTACAGCAAACAGTGATCTGTGGGCTAAGTAACAGGCCACTGGTAAGTCTCAGTAAGAGAGATAGGCAAGATGATTACAGGGTGAGAGTGAGACTGGGGTAATATAGGTGGTAAAAGTGTTCCAATTAGAGAGAGAAATTATATGTGAGTTTTGAAAGAGATTCAGTGTGGCAGGATGCTGAGCGATTGGCCAGGAATGGACATGCAGGGCCTCAACTGAGCAGTTCTCCTCTCTCCAAAGTAAAGGTGGTGAAGACATTTACAAGGAGAATCTAGTCTTTATAAAAACCATTTTGGATGTGGAATAGAAAAATGGACTGAGAGTAAATAAAGCTACTAACAAGAAGAAGAGCTGAAGGTACCTTGGTGGGCTGGACAAGGATAGTATTAGTTGGTATTGAGAATAGGGGATGGGTGGAAACCATTACAGAAGAGCTGGTGGAATTCAGGGACTCATTTGTTTGGGGAAGAGGGGGTCTAGCTTTATAGCTGGGGTCTAGGTTTATAGATTGGGAAAAGGCAGACACAAGGCAGACCATGGTTTTATATTGAGGCAGGGGACATGAAAATAACAGAAAAATAATGGTGTTATATATCAGTGGCTATAATACACAGTGTTGAAATATCCAGATGCTCTAAAATACTTTTCACCAAAGAATAATGAGCCCATTACAAATGAGCATTAACTTTTAGAAGCACATTTTAATTGGCAATTCAAAAAATTCTGGCACACAACAGAAATAACAAAACTATCTTTCTTTTCAAATATTCAAAAAGATAGATGACTGTTGAATGAATATAAAATTGACTTACTGTACAGGATATATGTTTTCCAGACTTTTGCAGAACACATTTCTGGACAGTAGACTTAAAAGGAACTTGATGATAAAACTAATCCAAAATCTTAGCCACTGTTTCCTCCACTACTGGTGAGCTTTGGGTTGGTCCACAGTTTATCCTGGAGGCATAATTTGGAGGCTCAAGAAATTAGAAACCGCTTTCTAGAGCAATGTCTAGATATTCTGTCTTGTAAAAACCTCCCATTAGAGTTTATTTTCATGGATTGGAAAAAAGGGATCCCCAATTAAAAGCAGAAGCTGCATGTGATTTGGGGGCAGAGTACTGCTAATGGCTCAATACAACTGATCTATTATACTTACATAGCACACAGTAGGAAAATGACGTATCTCTTTAGAACTTCGTGTAGGTTATGAGAACATTTTCTAACAACCTATGAAAACTCTCAGAATTTGGAGGTTTATTGTCATATTTAAAACTGACAGTGTAAGAGAAAGAGGGAAAAATAGTTTCTATCTAATTATTTTGTAAATGTAGAACAAAATATCAAACCCTACTTCTAATTCCTTGACAGTTATTCTTATGGCTGCCTTCATTCCAGTACTGATTTGATAATTTGTTGTTGACAAAGAAGTATACTAAAGAATAATTTTAAAATGTGAGAACCAACTTTTTGTATAACTGCCATGATAAAAAGTTGGTACCATTCAAAACTTCAAAATTCTCACTATTTCCAATTAAATGCCCCTGGGTTATAAAGAACAGAGCTGGAAGAGGTACAGGTGGACACTCGACAATTTACTTAGTGCCCAGCTCCAGTTATAGGGATTCCAGCTAGGGACATTAAGGGCTGAACAGGGGAAGAAATATCACTGGGAGAATGAAGTGCAGAAACATTTACAGTGGTCTGTATTGGCCAAATGGTAAGCTTCTGTAATTTAAGAAAAGAAGTATTTTTGGTTGTTTTAAGCCTTAAATCTGAAAAGTCTGGAAATCCTGAAAGGTATAAAAGCTGAATGAGTCCTGTCTGTCAGGCTTTGGTGTTGAACACTTACCATAAACCAAGCTTTGTCATTGTCAAGGAATAGAAACAAAATCCAGTTACGTCCTGAAAAAGCTCTGTCTCACCCATAGAAGCATATTTAATTCCTTTCTACAGATGTTTTCCTTACAAGAGTATTAAGAAACTAAGAGAAAGATTTGTTGTAAGATTGTATGTGGCTACAAACTTAAAAATTCTTCTCAGACTTATAAAAGAAGCTAAAATGTACCATTAATTAGTGGGAACAATTACACAAGACAGTTAACATTTGGGTTAACAGAAGAAAAATATGAGAAGAACGAAGACATATTCCATTCAATCATTTATATAAAACAAAAATTCTAAAAATTTAATGTGTTGAAATATAGAAACTAAATACTTTTTGTGGTAGCATACAGAGGATCCAGACCTCTATTTCTTACATACTTTTGCTGGCTGACAGCACTACTTATTCTTAAAAAATGCAGTTACTGATAAACATCACCGTGAAGATCAGATTGCAAAGTATTTATGGTTCTTTTAACAAATAGCTATCAAGAGCCTTATTTGATTGGACAAAGTATTCAAAACATAAAAATGCATAATTTTGTTACCTTTTCTCCTGGTCCTTCCACAAACTATAGGGGAAAATATGATTTGTCCAGCTTGACTGATTTTGGTACCACAGACACAGTAACAGCCAACTCCCAAGAGGCACAGTCAGCCTGCTCACCATGAGGACAGATCCTCACGTAGTTGGCAAGAGGGACAGAAATCAAGAGCCTGTGTTGCTACTCAAGTCTCTGTGGAGATCTGATGGTCACAGACTGGTGTCAAAAAACTGCCTGAGGCACAGAATACATTTCCTAGCATATCACAGTCCCGCAGCAGCAACATTTCTGCTCACAATCCATGTCCGAGAGGGAAAGTTCTTAGGGGTTCTGGTGTGGCCTATCTGAAGGACTAAATCCTCAGCACTACTTTCCAATTATTCAAATACCATGGGATTAGCTCAGGAAGGCCCTGCTGGAGTGCTAGATGAACAGGGTTAAACGACATGTGTTGATTTTGAGAACCTAGATCTAGTTCAGAGCTTCAAAAAGCCGCCAGCTTTTAACATGAATATTTAACTAGGCACCACTGTGAAAATGAAAGGGGAATTCAATTAAAAGGTTTTCAAAAAATTAATTTTGACCTCTCTACATCTGTCCAAATAAATAAGCCTTCTTTCAGTATTTTCACCTAATTACTAATCCAATAAACCAGAAGGGCATTTGCTAGTATCAATAACCTTAACATGTTATAAGGGTTAAAAATGTGATCACTTTAATGTTAATAATTATTACACTTATTTATCTACTCAGACGGATACTCCATATTCCCTCTAAGCCCTGATGAAAACAGAACATATTCAAAAATCTTTTCCTATGGTTGTATTTTGAATTTTCAGAATCACGTTAGAAGTATGAGTAAAATGAATATAAATTTGTTCTCTGTATTTTCTTTTAAAATTTTAGTATTTTATGATTGTTACTGTTTCTCCAATGCTTAGGTAGCCAAATTTATATTACTTTATTTTTTACTGAGGTGATTTAACAGCAACTTTGTAGGATGTTACATGAAATCTAGAGAGAGATTTAATTTACAATAAGGACAAAATGACAAATATATTACTATAGAATACCAAAATGTAATTTTGACTTTGCTTCTTTTAAATTTATCTCAGTAATGAATAATTTGAACTTATTTTCTTTATTCAATTAGTAAAATGTCCTACCAGAAAAGTACTGATTAACTATCCTTTAAAGTATGATTAAAGTATGATAAAGTTTTATATTTGAAAATAGATGTAAATGTAGGCAGTCAACACTGCACAAAGAAATAAACAGGCCAATAACATCTGAAGTGTTCTCTCCCTTCAAAACCTTCAGTGCCACATCCACATTTATGCACTTAAACACCTTTTATGTATGAGAAATATACAGCTGTAGACACAGTTGTTTTCATCTGTGTATAGTGTGGAGAATGGATTTCTGATTGATGTCCTTTGATGAGACTCACTAGTAGAACTACTAGGTAAAAAGGCTACTGAACCAGACATAAGTGGAGGGGGACTGCAGGCAGTACTCAGGGTTATGGGCACTGATCTGGCTACAGATGCAGGGAGAATTCAGGTCCAGGACAGGAGGAGGGTTGTAAAACTCCTAAACAGAGCGTATCATTTCTTACTGGGTAGGTACCCAGGAACCAAGCAGAAAGAAAGGCCACCAGAGCATGAGTGCAGCTTCTCAAGCCTGGGGGCTCTAGCTGCATCCAGGGTGACAACATCAGCACCACCGGGTGCCTTGAGGACACTGAACGGAACATGCACACAGCAGGAGGAACATTGCCTCTTCTTGTTGGGCTCATGTCAAAGTAAGTTTCTAGTCTTTGCTATGAAAGAAAATGTATCTTCCGATACATTCAAGAAAAGGAGTACACTATGGAATCTTCCTATTTTCATTTCATTTTATTTATTTATTTTATTTTTTATTTTTTGCTTTTTGAGACAGGGTCTCGCTTTGTAGTTCAGGCTGGCCCTGAGCTCACTATGGTGCCCAGGCAAGCCGTCGCGAACTCAGCAATCCTCCTGTCTCTGCCTCCCGAGTGGTGGGATTACAGGCATGAGCCACCACGTCTGGCATTGTAGTATGCGGTGTTGATTGTTGGTGGGTGTGACTCCACACCCAGCATTATATGTGGTTATCAGGTATCGAACTCAGGACCTTGCGCTTTGCGAGGCAGGCGCCAGAACCACTGAGCTAACCCTCCGGCCCCATTTCATTTTATTTTTTAAAATAAATAAATGTAAAAGGAATTGTTTAACTTGATAATTTTAGCATTTAGTAACAGAAAACATGGTTTTCACTCTGTCAGCTACAAGGTGTGCTGGTTGGTACACACTAAATGATGGTGAAACAAATGAGTGTTTTTGTATTGTATCAAATATTATTAGGAACTAACATTTCTTCTAAATTTCCACGGATAAAAATGCATTTCAACTTTGCTATGCACTTTCAAAGGACATTTAACTCATGTATGAAAATGCACTATTTAACATTATAAGTCATTTTAAAATATGCAACTTTGCTTTCTGGAGATTGACTAACCAATTGGAAGTACAAAAGAGAATGCACATACACCTCAGGCAGTCTTTTGGAAGAGGTTTAGGGTAAATATTTGTAAAAAATCGATTCAAATTTAGCAGCTTATTAAATTAATATTTGCCACTTGAAGAGAATGGTCATAATAACAATACAAATTGTTATGTAACTGTTACACTGTCTAAACCATACTACATGTAATAAAGGTTATAAGAGGAAGAAGTCCACAAACATACACCGGTGATTTAGCTCAGTGGCAGCGTACCTGCTGAGCAAGCTTAAGGTCCTGAGTTCAATCCCTAGTAGCAGGGAAAGGAAATTCACAAACACAGTCATCTCTATGAAGTTACATTAGTGGAAATGCCTAGATTTTTGCCTTAGAAGTATACTAGTATCCTGCCCTTCACATTTGCTTCTCTCCATTTTCAAATCTTAACATCTGTCAGCTGAAAGGACTACAAAGGAGGCAGGAAGGGGCTTCTTTTTTGGTCTTTTTAGTACTTCCTTAAGGTTAACACTGCAGGGCTTCCTGACAAGAGGCTGTTTATCTGTCACACATGCACCATCAGTATGATTGCTGGTAGAGAGCCACCCTATGGGTTAATGGAATGAGATACATCCCCAGTTCAGTCAGGCCCGAGCAAGCACATAGTACAAGAGTTTCCTTTTCTTTCTTCCTCCCTGACCCAGCAGTACACAGAAGGCACCCCACAGCCAGAGAAACAGAATGTATACAACTCTCCTGAGTGTGGTACTGGTAAGCTCACTGCAAACTTGTGTAAGGTCTTCCAGATGGCAGGAGCCACAGGGGAAGCTGGTGCGGAGGCACAGTTTACAGAGTGACACATAGCAGGTCGCAGGAGAGGCTGAGAGAAACAAATGGTCATGTTCACACAACAATGAGGCCATTAGAAAATAGTGAGAAGGCGGTGTTTCATAAAGCACGTTCCTCAAATCTGGAGCATCAGCATTGCCTGAGAGCTGTCAGAAAAGGCTCAATTTAAATGTCACAGCTCAGCCTTTTCCCCCAGAATCCATGAAGGGCAGTAACAGGCCTTAGTATGCCTTGTATATGATCTGTACATACTATAAAATTTGCAAAACATTAACTATTTCATGCTTAAAACAAATTGTGTTATCTTGATAAGGAATGAAAGGATTAAATATACTTTATGACGTTAAGGTATTAGAAAACGAAAAGTTCATTTGATCCTTATTAGATATCCATTGGAACACAAATGATGTATAGATAAAACCCATCTTTTCACTGGCATTGCTTTCTAACTTACTGCTGAGTTTCTACCACATAAAATAATTTAGACATCATAATTCTAATTTGCAACAAATTATATAATTTTTATAACTCTTATAGAAATAACCATAAATACAAGGGGTCAAGAACCTTTTAATATCAGTCACCAAACTGGCATGTTACGGCCTCCAAATCTACCTGGAGGAAAGTGGTGTCTCTTGTGGAACAGAGTGGGAAGGCTTGAACCACAGGCCATGGGAAGTGACCTGTGTAGCACCACAGATGGTGCAGGGGCCCTGGTCTCCACCAGTCCAGATGACATCTCCACCATCACCTGTACAACATGCAGAAAAGCTTCAGCAGCACTGGGGAAAAGTAGATGAAGGAGGACAGGGGAAGCCTGAGATCTCACCAACACAGCCAGAATCCAGCCCAGGGGCTTCTGGGAATGAGGAAGTCATGACACCCTTTTTGGGCCTCAGTTTCTCTAATTTGCAAACAGAAACAGTTGCACTGTGATCTTTCAGGTGCGATCCAGTTCTAATACCTTACAATTTTAAATCAGAAGGTCTTGTAGTGAGTTTATAATTTTACTATTAAATGTGATGGAACAAGTTGCTGGTTAAACCAGCAGAAACATGCACATGAACACATACCTTTTAAAAATTTACATCAGTGATGTTCATACTGACATATGCATAGTTATCAATACATATGTAGATCAAATCAGTTTATAATCATATGTAGACTATGTTTTACCATGCTATACAGAGACATATTCATTGGGCCTTGAACTGCACTTTGGGAAAATGTCCCCCAATCTGTAAGAAAGAATCCACCCACTGCCTTTTGTTATGTGGAGAAGAAAATAGAAATTTTTAAGGCAATCATTTAAGGGAGATACATTTATAAGCAATCAGGCAAGACTTCCATACTCAGAGCACGAGGTAGGATGTGAATTGAAGACTCACCTCTTTCTTGTGGCATTGGTGACTGGCTCAAGGCAGGATGGGAACTGGATTCTGACTGGTTTCCAGGTGGCTGCGGGGGCATTTGACTGCCTATAAAACAGGAGGAAAGTGGGGACAGGGGAATCCTTTGTATTAATACTGTAATTGTACGAAACCAGGAGAGTTACATATAATTTTACCATCACAAAAGGTACGGACTCACATACAGAAAGGACTAAAGAATGTGCAATATCTCAACTATTTTTGTCTATAAACTGAAAAGTATGATAAATATACTTACCAAAACATCTGCAGAAATTTGTTAAT
>PVIC010021164.1:0-28765 GCA_004025085.1 Thryonomys swinderianus
AAAAAAAAAAAAAAAAAAAAAAAAAAAAAAAAAAAATCTGTTCCTAGTGCTGGACATGATGGCTCATGCCTGTAATCCCAGCATTCGGGAGGCAGAGACAGGAAGATTGCTGAGTTCGAGGCTTGCCTGGGCTACATAGTGAGCTCAAAAACATCATTTGTTTCCCCCTTTTCTTGTAAAACCTCTATTTTTTTTTATTTGTACTAGGAATTGAACTCAGGACCTCATGGTTGCCAGGAAGGTGCTATACCACTAAGCTACACCCCCTTGGCCTCTTCTGAACTATCTTTAAAAAGTACACTATTCTCCTACCTCCTTCTCCTCTTATGCCCAGAATTAGGTCCACTCCAATGTTCAATTAAAATTAGTCACTCAGAGGTCATTAGTAAGCCAGGTGTAGTGATATTTGTCTGTAATTCCAGCACTTGGGAGGCAGAGGTAGGAAGCTGGAGAGTTTGGGATCAGCTTGGAACATAGTAAGCCTTTGACTCAAAGAAAAGGGACACTAGTGGATGAATTGAGAGGCTTCATATTGTTTTTTTCCTGTCTGAGTTAAGCCACCCTTCCACAATCCCTGTGTCATGGCTCCTGCACCCACTCTTTCTTTCCTGCTCCAGTCTCTCTCTCCTGAGTGTTAGGGTTCACTCCGATTCTGCTCATTTCAAGTTTTTTCTCTCACTTGAGAAAACTTATTTAATATTATAGCCTCAACAGTCACACTGAAAAGGAGCCATGAAAACCTTTATTTCTGGTTTTCCCTCCCAAATTTCCAACTAAATTGTCCAAATATGAATTTGGATATTCTGTGACTCCTCAAACTCAGCTTGTTTTTTGAGATAGGGTTTTACCATGCAGTTTAGGCTGGCCTTGAACTCACTATGCATCATAGGCAGGCCTCAAATTCACAGCAGTCCTTCTGCCTCAGACTTCTGAGTACTGGGAACATCAGTGTGTGCCACCATGCCCACAACTCCAGCTTGTTTAAAGTCACCTTTCTCTCCCAACCCCCTCTGATATACATATATATTCTATCTATGTACACACATACACACACACATTTTTTTTATTTTTTGAGACAGGGTCTTGCTTTGTAGTTCAAGCTGGCTCTGAGCTATGTAGCCCAGGCAAGCTTCGAACTCAGCAATCCTCCTGTCTCTGCCTCCCGAGTGCTGGGATTACAGGTGTGAGCCACCACGCCTGGCAACACACACACATTTTTCTACATGTTCACACCGTCATTTATGTCATCCTATCCTAAAATTTTTGTTCATTCAATTCCCTTATATATTTAAGCAGTCATCAAATCTAATCATCTAATTATTCCTTGAAATGTCTAAAATAATACACTTAACTTTTATATTTATTACTTTTGAGACAGGGTCTAGCTATGCAGTTCAGGCTGACCTCAAACTCACAGCGACCCTCTTTCCTCAGCTTCCTGAGAACTGGCATTGTAGCTCTGTGCCGCCACACCTGGCCATCACTGCTTTTTCTGAGACGTGCTCATTTCTTTGCTAAATTGCTAAAATAGTTTTCCCTTCTTGACATCACTGTGCTTAAACCAAAGTGATCTTCCACAATTCTGGTAGTTTTCCTTGAAAGACAGATCTACTCATGCTTAAAAACTCCCTATTCCTTCCCATTGTGTTAAAGTCATATTTCTTACCATGGCTTTCAAAACCCATTACGATCCAGTTCCTTTTTATCTCTCCAACCCCTCTTCTACTTCTCTGTATTAGCACAATCTTTCAGATAAAAGCCCAGCCAGAAAGTCCTCTTTCCTACACATTAGAATTAACTTTTTTTTTTTTGTACTTACCGTGTACACATCTCTAGTTGTTACTAGAGTCACCATCATTGGACTAAACTGTAATAATATCTTTGTTTCTTCGAAAATACTACACGCTCCATTAGTGTGTATTAGTTTCCTCTTACTGCATAACAAAACATATGATTTAGTGGCTTAAAACACCAAATAGTTCTTATCTCATAGTTGCCTTAGGTCAGAAATTTGGGAATAGCTTACACCTGGTTTGTTCTGGTGTAGGATATCAGAATATGTCAGGAGATTATTCTGGGCTCTGGTCATCTGAAGGCTTCCTGGGGCTGGAGATTGCTTCCAAATGGGCTCCCTCTCATATCTGGCAAATTGGTGCAGGCTGTTGACAGGAGCCTTCACTTCTTGGTATGTGAACCCTTCACAGGACCTCAGATATTTTCAGTGTGGCACATGGCTTCTCCCAGAGTGATCCAAGAGAGAGAAGAGAGGAAAAACCCCAAATGCCTGTGTAGCCTAGTCTTAGAAGTCACTGTCTTAGTTACTTTTCTCCTGTTGCTGAGACAAAATACCTGAAATCCAAAATTAAAAGAGGAAAGGTTTACTTAGCTCACAGTTCATAGAGGTTTCAGGCCATACTTGGCTGGCTCCAAGGCAGAGTGGCACATGGCAAAGGGTGTCAAAGAGAAGTTCATTGCATGCAGAAGACAGCAAAAACAAGGGACCTGAAAAGTCTTTCTGCCCCTTTGTTCTTACTCAGACTATGTAGGGTGGGTGGCACTTTCACCCTTAATTTTAATACCATCAAGCCTAGCACTGTGTTATGAACCAATTCCAGCACCACACACTCTAGACCTAGCCACCTCTGAAAAAGCCCCACTGATGACCGCATGGGCTGTAACAGCTGCACATCATTTATGCCATGTCTGTTAGCAGTGAACCACTAATTCCAGCCTGCATTTGGAGGAAAAGGATTGAACTGCCAAGTCATGAAAGGAAGGGAGAAGTACCAAAGAGTTTGAGGACTATAAATTGGTGTCTTAATTAACATGTATTAATATCTTATAACTAGATAGTGTCTGGCTCACAGTAAATGCACCACAGGCATTTAATGGAATGAATGTTAAAGGGAGAGATACTGGAAGCAGCAGGATCCATGGATAATTTGTGTGGGGTACACGTAGAAAAGTGGAAATAGGAGTTGGTGGGAGAGATTGTGAGGTAAGAATTCACAGGACTCAATGACTGATAGAAAAGGGTTGGGAATTTCTCCAAGAGGGGAAGTGTTGTCCATCTGTTAATGTTGCAAGCTCAGGTTGCAAATCCTGGGGAAGAGTAAACCAATCATACTGGCTGAATATGTTTTTGAGGAACTTGGATTTAAGAGATGTTGATGGGGCTGAAGATTTAGCTCAGAGGTTCCACCACTTGCTTAGCAAGTGCAAGGTCCCTAGTTCAATTCCAGTAACCACATACAACCATACTGGGCATGGTGGCCACGCCCACTGGCAATCAGTACCACATACCACAAATGCCGGTTTTGGTGGCTCATGCCTGTAATCCCAGCACTCGGGAGGCAGAAGCGGGAGGATTGCTGAGTTCTGAGGCTTGCTCAGGGCCAGCCTGAACTACAAAGCGAGACCCTGTCTCAAAAAAAAAAAAGAGAGACAGATGCTGATGATGGTATCCAGTACTTCCTGGGCTTTAAAGTGACAAAAGGTCACTATGCCTCCTAGAATCTTGTTTCATTATGCTTCAAAGGTCATATTGGCAGTCAGCAGCATTCCAATGTCTATGCCAGCCCCCTACCTCAGGTTTCTCACTTATAATCGTGTTGGTTATTACTATCTACTTTCTAACATCTTGGCCCTTAAGAAATTAATAACATACCACCTTATGCAGGAAATTACTACCATTATTATCTATAAATTGTTGTGGGAAAAATAGGTGCAATGTTACTTAAATTATTTGTATTCCACAGTCTTGACCTATAAAGAAATAAATTTCTCAGGGTGTCCCCTAATTGAAAAGGATGCTGGTTTAAAATGTGAAATAGAAAATCAACCCAAAATCACTCTTTTCCTCATAAGGGTATAAGCCGATTTTAAGAAAAGCAAGCCTTTGATCCCCGATACCGCCACAAAAAAAAAAAAAAACAAAAAAGTAAGCCTTTAAGTTTAATGAGATTTAGTTAACATGGGCATACTGTACTTTTTAATTTCTTTGGGAGTCCGATAAGGGAATTAAAGACCTAAGACTATTCTAAATACATAGAGAACAATGTGGAGTTTGGAAGTAAACTTTCTCTAGGAACTCCTTTCAGTCCTAGTCACTTCAGACACTGTCATTTTAAAGAGTTATATTTACTTACAAGATGAATAAGTGTGGAAGTATTTTTTTTAAAAGGAATAGAAATTAAAGTTCTTTGTTGTTTTTGAAAGTCTAGAAATGGGTTAGTTGGCCATATCAAGTAGAATTAAATCCAATATTTGTAAATAAAAATGTTTTTTCAGGAGAACTTTTAAGATCTAATATTAAAAAAACAAACGAAAAATGAGAAGGTTTCTTTCTTTTGTACTGTTTATTCCTGCATTAGATCACCTAGCACTGACGGTAGGACCTGGATGAGACTTGGAACACAAAATCACGTCAGCTAGCGGTAAACCCGAAGCAGGTCTCAGGTCACAGGGGAACGCGGCCCTCCTCGCACAACCCGCAGCAGAACGCAGCCGCCCTGGGGCAGGGCCTTTGTTGCCGGCGGCACGGTGCGGCGCTGGAGCCTCGCCTCGCCCACTGCCAGCCCTCCGGGCTGGGTTGGCCGCCCATTCATTCTCCGTCCGCGCAGGCCGGCGGCCAGCGGCGACGAGGCCAGCCAGAGCTCCCCAGCTCCCGCGACCCGCGCCGCCCTCAGCCCCCCGCGGGTTCCCCAGCATATCCGGCCCCGGCCTCCGGTCCTTCCCGCGGAGGAGGAGCGGGAGCGCGGAGCGGGTCCAGGCCCACTTCCTGTCCGGAGGGGCGCGCGCGGTGGGCCGAGCACCGCCCCGGACATGCGGCCCGGCGCGGGGCGGGCGCGGAGCAGGGGTCACCAGAGTCGCGCCCGGAAGCCCGCAGCGCGGCCGCAGTCTCCCGCTTGGCCGCGGCGGCGCGAGGGTTAAGCGCCCGGGGGCGGGGCCGGGAGCCGCGTTCGGAGAGCCGGGCCGGCCAGGCGGGGACTGAGGCCCGGGCGGCTCCGGGCGCTGGGCCGGGGCGGGGCGGGCGGAGGAAGGGGGCGGGGCGGGCGGAGGAAGGGGGCGGGGCCCGAAGTTGTTCCGTGCAGGGCGGCAGGCGGCGGGCGGCGCAGGGCCGGCGGGTTGACGGAACCGGGGCCGGGGAAGTTTGCGCTGCGGCTGGGAGCCAGGGTACGGGCCCCGCCGGCCGTGCGCGCCCGCTGCTATGGCTTTCCGTAGGAGGACGAAAAGTTACCCGCTCTTCAGCCAGGAGTTCGTCATCCACAACCACGCGGACATCGGCTTCTGCTTGGTGCTGTGCGTCCTCATCGGGCTTATGTTCGAGGTGAGCGGGACTGGGGAGGGTGCTGATGCGCCACGGCTCGCGCTCCTGCAGCTCCCCGGGCCTCCTCTGAGCTGGTGTCTGTGCCCTGGGCGTTATCTGTGCGGGGCTTTGTGCGCTGTGACCCTGGCCTGTCCTCAGGTCACCCAGACAGCACTTCACAGCTCTGCGCACTGTTCGCAGAGCCGTGCTCTGTCGCCCCCTCGGGCACCCACCTCATTTCTGTAGCTCGCTGCAGCCCTGAAATCCTAGCCGAGGCTGATCTCGAACCAGCTGCACCCTGCCATCCTGGCTTCTTTTCTTGCGCCCGGCAGCCAAGCCCTGGGACTCAGACTCTATCCCTTGCACAAACCGCCCTCTGCCAAGTGGGGGCCACCGTCTTTTCGGAGCTCTTCCAGGGATTGGGACTCTGGCTCTATCTCATCTCACTTCTCTTTTTCTGGCAGTTTGCATTCTTGGCGCTTCTGGAACGTGCTGCAGGTATTCACGTGTGGCCCTGGCTCCGTCCCAGCCTGGCCTTCTGTTGTCCTTTTCTTTTTTAAACCATTGTTTAAAAAGCTAGTTTTGAGAAACCCTTTGTCAATCCATAGACTGCCCGATTAGGTCCACGTGTGGCGGACCCAGAGCTTCACCCGTTTATAGGGTCCAGGACAGGAACAGTCTGCACTGTGGCTGCAGGAATGAGAGCAGAGGGTGGGATCCCCCTGGACGGCAGTGGAGACCACAGCACCGGGAGTTCTAGGCCAGGTTTCAAAATCCAAGGGGGCTGATGGGAAGGACTCTGAACTCCTATGGAGGGAGAGTGCTAGTCAGAAGTTGGAAGAACAGGAGGAAATAAGGAATGAGTTTGAGGTGGTCTGTCTTTTCTCAGTGGGTGTGTAAGTGGCACTTCCTAGTCTCTTGATTCCTCTGAGGGCGCCTGGGCCTTCCTTTGGGCAAGTTGTTATCTGCTTTCTGGGTTATCTGTTCAGAAGCTGTAACCATTTACCAGCTGCTGTAGAGAAGGAGGACCAACAGAATGAGAATGCCCAGTAGGGCTCATTTTTCCTTCCTTGAGTCTTGTCTCCTTTCTGTGGATGACAAAGGCCCAGATTGGCTGATGGGGCTGCCCTCAAGCTGGGGACATTCTTGTGGCCAGGTCAGGGCTGTGTGTGTGCAGCCTAGGTTTCAGGATGTATAGGGAACAATCTGGACTTGTGTTTTGATGGTGCTTCTTCAGTTCAGTGCTTCTGCTCTTCCTCACCATGGCTCACTTGTTCTGTATGGGATAGGTCTGTGGCCACCGTCTGTTGCCATTGGTCTGCCCAGAAAGGGACTGCAGCCTCAGTTTTCCCACTGTTGAAGATGTTGGCAAAATCTCTTTCTTTTAGTTTTTTGAGGCAGGGTCTCACTTTGTAGTTCAGGCTGGCCCTGAACTCAGTATGTAGCCCAGGCTGGCCTGAAACTCAAGGCAATTCTGCCTCTGCCTCCTGAGTGCTGGGATTATAGGCGTGAGCCCCCGTGCCTAAAATTGTGGTATGTGGTACCAGGGAGCAAACTTGGGACCATGCGCTGCCAGGCAGATGCTGGAACCATTGAGCTAAATCCCTGGCCCTCTCATAGGAAGATTTTAACCGAGATTATGTCAGCCAAAGAGCCCCGTTTTCTACCAGTGAGTCAGTTTCTTGCTCCAAGAGCCCTGATATTCTTTATAACCATAATAGCTTAATGAAATAATCAAGGATTTGTTTTGCCCAGGGAAGATCCTTGTATCTGTTTGCTATCCTCTATTCTGAGAGGCCTCCCAGTGCCAGCCATATCCCCGTATCTTAGAGGTTGTGGCTGAAAGACACTCATACCAGCCATAAACCTCATACCTACTGGCTCTGGGGCTGACCATGTCTCTGGCATCGCCTAGGACTCTCTGCTGTGTTTTTAGTGTTGAGGTTTCTGGCTCTACCTGTTTTAACTCTGTGCAAAACAAACAAAAAAAAGACTTCCTAGCATTTGAGCTTCATACCCCTTCTCTCTCTGACTCTGGTCTTGTGGAAAGTCCTAACTATTAAACCTGCTGGTCTGTGGAAGTTGAAAGGTGTAGGAACTCTTCTGCCCAGCACTAATGGATGATGGATGAGAAAGGCCCGTGGTGAGGAAAAAGAAACAGCTGCTCTCCCTCCTCTTAAGAATGGACTGGGGAGTATGCAAAGGGCTACCATCTCCACTTCTCCTTCTGGAGCACCTTGAATGTAGAGGATGTACAAGGTAGGTGTCTCCTTAGAGATGTAGGTTCATCAGTCAGCACTGGTCTAGGAAAAAGAATGATTTGCCTGAGATCTCCAGTGTGAGAGGTGTGGTCTGGGCTGGGCACTCAGGTCCTCAATGGCTCTGTGCAGAGAGGGATTTTTGTGTGTACATATGTGGGTTGGGGTTGGCGGTCTGCTGCTTCTACCAAATGAGAGCATAGCTGAGTGTGGTGGTGTGCGCCTGTTTTCCCAGCACTTGGGAGACTGAGGCAGGAGGGTCTCTGTGAGTTTGAACACTATATAGTGAATTCATGGCCAACCTGAACTGCTTAGCAAGACCTTGTCTCAAAACAACAACAGATGAGAAGTATCTGAGAATATGATGAGAACATCCTCACTTCCTCTTCAGTAAAATTGGGTTTGTAAGAGGAAGAGTGTGGATGTGGAGGCACCTTAGAACTGGCACAGTACTGACTGGATCCTACCCGGGGTCTTCCACATTCTCCCCTGGGGTATGTGGATATACACGTGCGTGTGTAGGGGTGCCCATGGCAGGGAAGGGTGGAGTCTGGAACCTCACACAGTTTTTCCTAATAGTGAGGCCAAAAGGAGGTGCTGGGAGCAGCAGGAAGTCAGGGCCCAGCAGGCTCCTGTCTTCTGTGCTGGGCCAAGATAGGTACAGTGCCTTCATCCAGAAGCTGACTGGGGAAGATGCCATTATGATTCTTCCCCCAGAGAGTGACCCCCACCCCTGACTGTTCCTTCTTTCGGTGCTCCTGCCCAGCTTCTGCTGGCCCCCATCACCTTCCAGCGTGCGCACTGCAGTCGGGCCATCATGCCCGTCTCAGCCCTGCCTTGCTTGTGCCCTCAGCAGTGTGCAGGGGCATTGATTTCTTTGGAACCCTAGGACTTCAGCTGTCTGTCTTCAGGGAGAGGTTAGCTACATGTTTCTTCTGTTGGGATCACTTCCTTTTGGGAATACCCAGCCCCCTAAAACACACACACGCACACACACATAGACACACACACACACACCCACAGAGACTTGGTCACTTTTCCTCTAGTGTTAGCCATTCTATTTCTAAGGGCAGGTTCTTCCCCCGAACCCAAGTTTTCTGTTCTGCAGACTGTTTGGAATAGAGCTGCTCTGTGCAGCCACAGCACTTGGCTAAAAAATGTCAGGAATGTGGAACTTTATTTTCCCCCTCCTTCCTTTCCAGCTTTCTCTTGCTTAACTTTGCTTTTGGAGAGGTGGCACCAGGGGGAGTTTTTTCCTTTCACAGTTGAGTCCTTTAGTCCTTTCTTAGGTGGACTCTGGGCTGTGCGTCCTGCAGGGTGTGGGTGTCCAGTTGGGGTGTATGTGTCAATTTGAAAGTAGCCTCCCTGTCTTCTTTTCAGTGTCTGTCTTGTGCCACGTTACCAACTGAGAGAGACCGGAGGTGAGGAAAACTCTCATTAGTGGATGGGGCATGAGAAAAGGGGGTGCAGAAGACAGAGAGGAAGCAATTTATGTACTACCTTTAAAATGTCATTTCAAGACAGAAACTTTTTTTTTCCCAATCTCTGTTTCTGCAGCTGCAGAGAAATGTTTCTGAAATTCTGAGCCTATCATTTATAGCTTGGTTTCTATTTGGCCTATGATCCCTGAAAAGTTGAGGACCCAGCGGAGCTTTTGGGCAGTAGTCTGTTGTTGCTTTGTCATTGTTTTGGAGGCAGGTGTGGCAGATCTACCTTTTCTCTAGGAACTGTCTTGTTCCATGTTCCTCACACCACGATTGCTTGTCAGTGAAAAGTTTGCAGCTTAGACAATGGGAACGCATTGCTGCATCGTAGCCTTTAGTGTGTGGGTCTGTGGCCTAGGTCACAATCTCCAGATATACCTGTATGCTTCATAATCTGAAATGAGGTTCCCAGTGCTATCTCTTCATGGTAATATTGTGACAAATCCTGCTTCTATTTTGTGAGAAGTATGTAAGTGGCACAGACATGCCCCTAGGGACGTAAGTTGTCTTTCCTTGCCTAACTCCTGATAAACGTTTGATGAATTTTCTTTGCCAGTTTTTATAGTTCTGGATTTTTTGTGTATCATGCCCTTTAGCCTGTGATGTGGTTCATGAGTGTTATAGAACAGTCAAAGCTCATTCTCTTAGGTCTGGTGTTGGATTCTCCGTTTGGTGGGTGGATTTCTACATGTATAGCTCAGTGATTTGAGCAGCAGAGCAGAAATTCGAAACCAGGTTTTCTTCTGGTCAAGCCTCCACTGTGGCCCTAGCCTGTGGGATGTGAGACACATGGCTTACTCCTGTTTCTTTCCTTGGAAAAATGTGATATCTGGAAAGATACCATTGATCAGTGGGCAAGTTTTTGATCCTAACTGCAGGATGGAGACTAGCGCATGTGAAAATACCCACTGGGCCACCTGGTTGTGTTTCTCTTCAAGATGACGTGTTTTAAGATAGGAACATTTCCCTCCAAGTTTTCCAGCACTGGTCATCTACTGTTCAAATGGGCTGATCACTGGCTCTTCTCTGAGCCCCTCTTTTCTCCAGGGATCCTTGTGTTGTGGCTGCTTTGTGCAGAACATCATTTTTTGTCGACATCATTTTTGTTGACATCATTTTTTGTTGACACACAGGCTCTGGGTACTGGAGGGTCCTCTGTGCTGCTGCTGTGAGCTTTGTGGAAAAGTAAAAAACACGAGGAGACTGCCCCGCAAGCTAAATAGGTGCCACTTTTCTGTTGCCTGCTCTCTTGTGTGAACCTCCGTCGTGCATTTCTCCGAGGCACTATCCAGACTGGTCACAACAGAGCGCCTTAGTCCTGACTGTTTGTAGAATAACATGTGTTGCTATGGTGAAAGCTTCACTCTGGCAGGCATGAACTCCTTTTTGATCTGCTGCTTCATGGGCAGGGGCCCCAGAAATCACTCTGTGGCATAGCTGATGTACCTCTCATTCCCACCCTGATAAATGACTCAGCCAAAGGTTTGATAAGAGTGGATTAGAGTTCCCAAATGACAGAAGTGCTTTCTAATCAGTGGGAGTGCTATTAGCAGGCTTTGGTGGGAAACTTTCCTGATACTATCTCTTAACCTTTTTATCCAGAGCTGTATATCTGGTATCCATTGGTACCTAATAGTTAAAAGGAATTGGGGGGGGTGGTAAACAGTAAGACTAACATGGCTTCTGAAAAGCCCTTCTTGTTTCATGAGCAGACCTTTACTTTTTCTAGCGTACTACTTTGCCTTGATTTACCTTCACTGTCTCAGATCTCTTGCAATGGAAGAGGACCAAGCTTGGTCATAGCTGGTTAATGTTACGAGTTAGCTGTGTGGTTTAAAGAGCTTTGCAAGCGGTTCTTCTGGATGGTGTAAGTTCACACAGCTTTCCCTACTTTTTAGCAGAGAAAAAAAATGGGGCTAGGTCTTAAGGTAAGGGGGTCTGAGGCCTCTAGGCCCCCTGTGAATTTGTGGGATCCCAGGGTTAGAAGAGGGGCTGCTATGTGTTTCTCGCCACCACAGCCACGTTGCCTCTTGATGTCTCCCCTCATTTGGCCGGAGGGGTTGGCAGCATTTTACGTCTGTGAAATGCTTTCCTGGCCTCACCCTGTAATCGGGATGGTTTATGGGGGTTGTCATAACCATCCAGAGCCTGGCTTCTAGAGGAGAGACTTGGCCAAGGACCATCCACTCTGCGTTAGAGTCAGAGCCAAAATAAGAATTCAGCAACGTCTGGCTCACATTTAGAGCTCCGCCTGATGCTTCCACGAATGGGGCGTCTATGGAATGTAGCCACAGGCTGCTTTATTTTTCTTTGTCTGAGTGGAATCTGTTTATTACCTGGAAGTAATGTCTGTGGGATCGTTGTTCCACTTGGAGGCTTTCTGCCTGGAATAGTCATTGAAATTTGCATCTCCCTGAAGAGACTACAGAAAATAACCCAAATGTGTATATCTGTCTATCACATGTGAATACGGGCGAATAGGCAGAAACCTTACCTACCACTGAGGTGACTGCCTGCTGTTTCCCAGCATCTGTGTAAGAATGGTCCTTCTGGTGGTTGTATGTTCACAGCCCTGATCATCAGGTTGATACTGTAGTTGTAACTCAAGGGTACATCTTTTCTTCTTATTTTACAAGTTCTTATGTAAATTTCCCTTGGAGGGAAACCAAGAGGTCACCTAATGTTTTCAGAAGAGGAAATTATGCTTCTCCCTTCCTATTTGGGAGATTGGCCCAGGATACTAATGTGAATTTTTGGCAAAAATGGGGATTATGTCTTCTGACCCATTTCTCATGCATGTTCTATACCTATGCTCATGGAATTCTCAACTCTGAATGCCAGCCTATGTGTAGAAGTTTTGAAATGATATCTTTTTTTTTCAGACAGGGTCTTGCTTTGTGTTCAGCTGGCCCTGAGCTTACTATATAGCACAGGCAAGCCTTGAACTCACAGCAGTCCTCCTGCCTCTATTTCCCGAGTGCTGGGATTACAAGCATGAGCCACGACCCCTGGCACTGTGATGTGTTATACTGATGGCATTGTGGTATGTGGTTATGAGGATCGAACCTAGAACCTTGCGCTTGCCAGGCAGATGCCAGAACCGCTGAGCTAAATCCCTGGCCCTTGAAATGATATCTTAAGTGCTGTATACATATTTACTTGACAGCTTTTTATTGACTGCCTGAGTGTAAGTGCCTGCTGTGTGACTGCTGGGATCTGGGAATGCAAAAACGAATTACATGGGTCCCTGTCCTCAAAGAGATTACAGGATAGTGTGTTAAAACTGATAGCTGGTTGGATATAGTGGTGCCTGTCGTCTTTGTTATTTGGCAGGCTGAGGCAAGAGGGTCACTGTGAACATAGTAAGTTCAAAGCCAGCTTGAACTACATAGCAAGTAGTCTCAAAAATTCAAAACTAAAAGCAGCCAACAAAAAGTCCTGTCTTCTTTGTGGATAGTGCCCTCTTTGTGGATAGTAGTGAGGTCTTAGATACGAATGGTGGGTACAACTTTAGACACTTGAGCCTCAACTTTAACCTCTCGGTGGTAGGAGTGTCTTATTAAATTGAGATCTACTACTCTGGACATGGAGTTGGCAGCATGCATAGAAGACTAGTAGTCGGGTTTAGATACCTTGTGAGGAATGGCTGGTACTTTTTATTGTTTTAAATTGAGACAAGATCTCACTCTGTAGTTTAGGCTGACCTCGAACTCATGACAGTCCTATTGTTTCAGCCTCCCAAGTTCTGGGATTACAGGTGTGTACCACCATGCCTGGCTCAGCTGGTACTCTTAAAGCAGTTTGTCAGGGCTGCTGTGTCACAAAAATTCTGGAAATTTGGAGGCTTAGGTAACCAATACCTATTTCTCACAGTTTTGCAGTCTGGGTAAGTATAAGGTCAAGGCACTGGCAGATTCAGTGTCGGGGAGGATCTGTTACCTGCCTCACAGTAACCACGTCTTCTTTGCTTCCTCACAAAGCACAAAGAAGGGAGGGTGGGAGAGGGCGAAGCTAATCTTCATAGCTTTCTTAAAAATAAGAGCACTAATCCCATTCATGAAGGTTCTACCCTATGATCTAATTTCCTAAAGGCCTTTCCTCCAGGTGTTGTCATATGGGGGTTAGAATTTTAACTTAGAAATTTGAAAGCAACACAAACATTTCACCCATAGCAGTCGGTGTGTGTGTGCATATTCTGGGAGGCCGTTATTGAAGGAAAACCTGGCTGAAGTTAGGAGTCTCATTCAGATGGCTTCTTAAGGCTTTGGACATCAAATCACTACATTGTAATGTTCCAGTGGAGTTATTGGAAGTGACCATCTCATACCAGGGTGGGAAAGACAAAGTTCTTTGCGTCTCTACTGCTCTGCCTTTGAAATAGGGAGAAGACTTTTTAATGACTTTTGCAAAGACAGAGTGTTGTTTGTTTTATCAGTGTGTTCTTTCCTCTTTGTTATAAAGGTACAGTAGTTATTCTCTTGAAGGGACTATTTAATTTTTTCTTTTTAAGGAAAATTTTAAAGGAGTTACTGAGCAGCTCATCACCATTTCTGTGCTGTTGGGAGAGGAAAAGGGTCTACCTTGCCTAGGATAATGGGTAATTATGGATTGTGTGTGGTTCTGCCTCTCCTTCCTGTGATGACTAGCACCTCGTGCGCAGGACTGGTAGCACGCGTTGGCGCTCTGGTCTGGGTGTCGGTACAGGGCCAGAAACTTGGAGAGAGGCATTCGAATGATCGAGAGCATGGCCTGAGCTGTGAACTGTCAGAGATGTGTGAATAGCTTTTCCTGAAGGTTTGGAGCAGTCTGGGGCTCCTGCCTGAAGAAGCAGTCCTTGGATAACAGGCTTCCGCTCTAGCCATTCCTGGAGTCCTGCAGGAAATCACAGGGCCTGTTCCACAATGCCTGGTTTCCGGCTGGAAAGAATTCCTTGGAGCTTGGAGCAGAATGGAACTTTTCAGACCCTATACTTCTGGAGTTGAGAGTATGTTTTAAGTTTGTAGTCTGACTTTGTACTGGATCAACTTTTGACCTCAGTGGGCAAGGAATAACTTGTTTGTGTGGATTTTGTGACTGTTATTTTGAAGAGGGAAAGGAGCTGGTGATGGCTTTAAATTTTTTTTTTTAAATCTAGCAGTTTTGTCTGTGGTTTGGGTGTGAAGCAGGAGTGTTGCTCCAGAGTCTCCAAGGCAGAGTTGTGGCTAGTGCCCAGAGGAAGCCTGCCAGGGAAGGTGCGTGATGGAAAGGGTGACACTGGGCCTGGATTTTCCCGGTGAGCAGCAGCGAGGCGCATGCAGCCCTTCTGGCTTCACTTGCTTCACAGTGGTGTTGACTGAGGCTTGTACCTCTGAACCATGAGCAGATATCGCAGGGACAGAAAACGTGTGTAGGGCTGATGTTGCCAGTCAGTAATTAGGAGGAGACAGGAGGAGGCACCTTCCTCTAACCATTTGGACTTAGGAGAAGGGACTGTCAGGTTAGGAGGCTCAGTTTCCCATCTTGATTTCATTTCTTATTTGAGTTGAAATCAGATTTTAGCCCAAATTTGGTATTGGCATGTAATTACAGCCTACTGCAACCCAGGGTGGGGGAAGGAAAAAAAAAACCCCATAGATAAGAAAGAAATTATTGTCTGGGATGAGGAGGTGATGGACTTTGTGACTTTCATGTTAGACACCCAGCACCTCCAGGAAGATTAAATGGGCTCTTTGCCTGGGTAGATTGACAGGTGGCTTCTGTTTTTGTCTTTGTTTTGTTTGTTTAGAGACAAGGTCTCACTTTGTAATTCAAGTTGACCTTGGACTTATTTGTAGCCCAGGCTGGCCTGGAACTGCCGTGATCCTCCTGCCTCAGCTTCCCGAGCGCTGGAATTACAGTCATGTGCCAGCACACCTGGCATGGCCCATGGCTTCTGCTCAGCTAAGTCAAGTTTTACCACACTAGACCTCTGGTTTTGTCCCCCAGTTTGAGGGAGTTGTTTTTGTGTTTGATGACTTGGTCATCACATAAATACAAGCACTTTTGTGACTTATTTTTTTGAGGTTAGTAGGGTGAATCTACTGACTGAATCTGGTTTGTGATCTTCTATCCCTCTAAATCTACAGCCCCAATAATATCCCAAAGGCCTTGCTCACCATCTAATATTGTTACTTCTGCAAGTTCCTGCTTCATCTCCCATCTCTCTTCAACTGCTCTGACCTGAAAAAACATGTTGTCTTCCTCAAAATGATGGGAGAGAGTTAAAAATAGTGCTGGAATAGAGAAAATGCTGTGGTAGAGATGTATCAGTGCTACCTCTGTACCTGTACTAAAATGCAGTACCTACTTGCCACATTTAGCTATTTAAATATAAAAAACTACCATAAAATAGAACTTTTTGGTCATACTAGCCACATTTCAAGTCTTGATAGTACAGATATAGAACATTTTGTTTATCACAGAAAATTCTATTGGTCGGTACTGGCCTATGAGTTTGTGTCTTAATTACTTTTTTGTTGCTGAGACAAAATACCCAATGCCCAAGTTAAAGGAGAAGAGATTTATTTCAGCTCACAGTTTGTAGAGGTTTCAGTCAATAGCTGGCTGGCTCCAAGGTGGGGTGGCATGGAAGAGGGGCATTGCAGAGGAGAAATAGTTCATGGCAGCCAGAAAGCAGCAAAAGCATTGAAATAGTGACACAGCATCCCTCTTTGTGTCCCTTGTATTCCATCAAGGGTACTCACGTGAAGGGCAGGTAGCATTCTTACTGAGGTGGGGCACCCTTAATCCTAGCACCACACATCCTAGATCCAGCCACCTCCAAAGAGCCCTACCTATTACTGTATGGGGGAATATCTAAGTACAGCCTATAATAATTTGTACTTTACTTTTATAATAATAAATAGTAATCCCTTCTTGGCCTTTTGGCTAAGATCAAGTGTAGTATAATAATAAATAGTAAGGGATTCTTATGGTATAGTTCTGTTTAGAAACTGTTAGAGGCCGTGGATCCCAGTGGTTAAGATCTCACATGCCTTAATACTGCTTGAGTTTGGATTTTATTCTACAGTCCAGCAGTGCCATCTAGGCAAATTACTTAATATCTGTGTGCCCCAGTTTCTTCCTTAGTTAAATGGGCCTATAGTATGCCAAAGAGTTGTCGAGAGTACTGGAAATGTTAATAGCACTTAGGAGAGGGCTTGGTACAGCTAAGAGCTGAATACATTTTACTTAGTGTTATTACTACATTCACAAAGTGGTGGAATAATCCCTTACTTACGTGCATTTCCTTTCTGTGACTGCCTCATGCATTGGGAATATACAGTCATACCTTGGTTCTTGACTGCTTTAGATTTGTCTTAGTAATCAATGCATTTTGATAGGAAAATTTTGTCCTGATATTTATTGTTTGGTAATTAACACACAAACTAGAACTTGCTGGTGTTGATTGCCTTATAATTAGCTACCCTTCCTGGCCAAAACAATTTGTGTGGTACTTGTGGTCACAGAGTACCAAAACCAATCAGTACTAGAACCAATTAAGGGTGAGTATCAAGGTACTGCCATAGCTAAGAAACAGGGTGGTAGTCAGAAGAGCCTGAAGGGTCTTGTCCCTGTCCCTGGGTGCTGTGTACTTCACAGCCCACCTGTCCATAATTCACCAGCCTAATAGAGCATGGCTATCTGTTTTCCAAGCATATAGGACAGGAAAGAACAAGAGAATGGGAAAAGTGGCTGAAGTAGCATAAGTAGTAATGGTAGCTGAAAGCTGAGACGGTTATCTATTATTGAATACTTAGAAATCATAAGAAATAAAGACATTATTATTTGGTGTCAAGGTGTGAATAAAGAGCTACGGTACATTTTTAAGGTTGCTACGATTGACTAGTACAGTGTAATACTTGGTCATAGTCATGCTGTAGTTCCATCATGAGTAAGGGGCGGGCTGCACAAGTTGAGCCTTTCTAATCCCTAAATCCAAAACCCAAAATGCTGTAGAATCTGAAACTTTTTGAGCGTTGACATGATGCCACAAGTGGAAAATTGTACACCATGTATGAAGCTTACATTCATGGAAAAATATTAGAAATGGTTATTTATAAAATTATCTTTAAGGAACATAAATTGATTTCATTTTTAGATTTGGGTTTTATTCCCGAGAAATCTCATTAGGTATATGTAAATATTCCAAGATCTGAGAAAAACCTGAAACCCAGAACACTTCTCACCCTGTGTTCTCATGGAGATTTTTAGCAAGGTGCACATCCACAGTAGCTAATGTTAAAGTTTCAAGCCTAGATTTTTAGTAACAACCAGGATTTGGTTCTTCAGAATGAGTCTTCTGCAGACATTTCTGGTGAACTACAGTTTTGTAGCCCTGAAATAAAAGCAGAGCTGATCTGCAATATACAATATGGATAGCACCCAAGAAGTGTGAAAGGAGCGTGTTTGGCATTCTCAGTGCCCAGCCAGGGAAGTGTCCTCATTCAGCACTATTCATCCACTCGACCTTTCATTTTTGTTTTTTTTTAAATTATTAACCAAGTACACCTCCTCTCTGCAAGGCACTGAAATCTGAAGTGGAAGGCCACCGGCACGTTTGATGACACAGCTTGCTGTGCTGTGCTTATCACGGAGCTTGAGAAAGAATAGAATGTGAGGCCTCCTGGATGCTCTTGCTGCCTGCATCTCTTGGATCTGGGTGATGCTGGGCATGGCAGTTAGGCCCCAGCCACGCTTTTCATCTTCAGCTGCAGTGGTCATGTTCTCATTCCACCTTCTGTGGTACGGTGCACGTGGCTTCTGGGAGGTGAGCTGGTTCTTGCCCCCACAGTCCATAAACACTGATGAAATAGCTCTTGCAAGAGCCATGCTCTAGGCGTCGGGGACACAGAGGAAAGCACACATTGCCTAATTACAAGCATCTTACCTTTCCCTTTAGTAAAGATGGCAGGAAAGAAACAAGCACAGTCACTGGAGAGTCCTGCATGTCATTGGTCGTGGTGCCTGGTGTACAGTGGGTTCAGCAGCCCCCCTGGGGCTGCTCTGGGAACATGGAGGGGGTGCTCCTGGTTCAGAACCTCAGAATTGAGTTAGGTGGATGCTGAGACAGGCAGAGGAGAAATGGGAGAGGACCTAGACAGGGAGCAGCACGGCAAGAGGGTGGGGCTGGGGTATGGTGTTGGAGTGCTCAGCAGGTGAGTGACAGGATGTGCTGGAGGGTGAGGGGTCAGGGGGAGGAGGTGGGGCTCATCAGAGGACCTTGTGGGTCCTGCCCTGCAGTTCATACTTTATTGTGGAGGAAATGGGGAGCCTTCGTGTGTTGGAGAGGAGAGTGATGTAATACGATTGCTCAGGAGTGGCCTGTAGGAATGGGTGGAGCTGTGGAGTCCCGACCAGAGGCTGTGGCACTGGTCCACGTGAGAACTTCAACTTGGAGACCTTTCTTGACTTGCAGCCAGGAGATTAGCTGCAGGGCACAACAGCTCCCACACCTGCACACACACTGGTATTGCTTCTCAGCTGTATTCCCCATATGTTTGTTTGTTGTTTTTTGAGACAGGGTCTCACTTTGTAGTTCAGGCTGGCCTTGAACTCATGGATGTAGCCCAGGCTGGCTTTGCATTTGAGGCAATGCCTCTGTGTTCCGAGTGCTGGGATGACAGGCACAAGCCACCACACCTGGCTTCCCCATATGTTTTATGTGACATAGGTAAGCAGCAGAGTGGTTGTGTGGGGCAGACATGATGCCAGAAGCGGGGAGGAGGAAATAGCTTTTCCTCAGACATAAATGAAATACTGAGGCTGCATCGTTGTGGGTATTGACCTTGAACGTGTGTATCATCCTGCCGGACCATTTTGTGTTACTTATGCCTGCCTTATCACTAAATCTTCAGAATTATTAAAATGATACTTGTTTGGGGGCCGGAGATTTAGCTCATTGGTTCCAGCGCCTGCCTCACAAGCACAAGGCCCTGAGTTCAATCTGGAAACCACTTACAATGCTGGGCGTGGTGACCCTCACCCACCAGCCACCAACACTACATACCACAGTGCTGGGCGTGGTGGCTCACGCCTGTAATCCCAGCACTCAGGAGGCAGAGGCAGGAGGATTGCTGAGTTCCAGGTTTGCCTGGGCTCCATAGTGAGCTCAGGGCCAGCCTCAACTACAAAACAGGACCCTGTCTCTAAAAAAAAGGTACTTGTTTGTATGTAATGTGATTTCTGATTTTTTTTAGAAAAGTAAAATTTCGATGAGTTAGAACATCTTTTTCTGCTACTTCCTTTTTTTTTTTTTTTTTTTTTTTTGCTAAATAAGCCATGAAGAAAGTTGCATGTAAGTATGAGCTTCCAAGGAAGCTGATTTTGGTCCTAGTGCTCAGTGGGGGCAGAAGCAGGGACTGGGACCCACCTTTGTGGCAGTGTTTCTCAGCTAGTGGGGATGAGAGGAGAGAAGGTGTGACGCTGGTGGGCAGAGAATAGAAGCATAGCCTGCTGTAGCCCTCGTTTGCCATGTGTTTGGTTCTGCCCATATTGTGCACCTGAGAGAACCTAAGGGGTTTCCAGTGTGCCTTGGCAGTGTGATCTGTCTCATGCTGTCCATCCCCAATATATATATATTGGATGAATATATATATATAAGATATATATATTATATATGTAATGTATATACATAATTTTTTTTTTGGCAGTACTGAGGATCCAACTCGGGCCCTTGTGCATCCAAGGTTGGCGTGGTACCTCTTGAGCTAAATCCCCAGCCCCATCCCCAATATTTTTTACGCCCCTAGAGACAGCAGCGAGGTTTCCCCTGGCCAGATAGCTAGCTGAGTATCTAGGTTACTGCTACTGTTGTCTCTTCTTCCATTTCTTTTCTTCCTCCTCCTCCTTCGTCCTCTTCCTGACTCCTCTTCTTTCCCCTCATCTTCCTCTTTCTTCTTTTTTGTCTTTTTAGAGACAGGGTCTCATTATGTAGTTCAGGCTGCCCTTGAACTCTCAGCAGTCTTCCTGCCCCAGCCTCCCAAGTGCACCACCATTCCTGGCTTGAGGGGCCTTCTTACCAAAGCCAGTGATGACACCCTCACTTTTAATAGCTTTTTACTCTGCCGCAGGACTAATTTGCATAGTCTCCAGGCATGGAAACCATCACTTGTTCTCGCTTGCCTTGTCCCCCACATTTGTGCCCTGTGTCTCTTGGTTTTACTCCTGAATCCCTCCTGTCTCCTCGTGCTCTTAATATTCTTTGTCTTGGCTCAGACACCTCATGTCCCTCACTTGAATGGCCCTGGGGGCCTGCGTGGCTCCCAGCCTCATCTCCGGCCCTTCCTGTTCCAGGCTCTCACAGATTGTCCTCAAACAGAGCTAGCGAGCAGCTCTCTTCCTGGACTCCTGCCATGCGCTACCTGAAGGCATCAGGCTACCTGCGTTCCCACCAGCCTGTCTTCTGGGCTCCTCTGGCTGCCTTAGCCTGGCCCTGCCCAGCCCTCCTTGTAACCAGCTTCTGTTTCTGAGCGCCTCCCTTTCTCCCCCTCTTCTCTGCGTTTAAGCACTACCATCCAGCAACTCCTTGTCCGTCCGTCTGTGTGTGTGTGTGTGTGTGTGCACATGTGCACGTGTGTGTGTCCATTTCCCTCCTTTATTGTGTGAACTCCCTGCATCGGCCTGTCTCGGTTACTCATTCCTCCAGACTTGGCCTGACTGTGCTTGGCAAGTGTGTGCTGCCGGGTAGGTGTGAAGGAGGAAAGGGCAGGGTTCCACTGTCTCCTCTGGGAGACAGAGGCCTTAGGGAGACGAGGCCACTGCAGCACTTGTGTGAGGAGGCAGTGTGTGCACACAGAGGAGCACATAGCCCCTTCTGGCAGAGCTAGGGACAGTGTCCTTTAAACAGGAGAAGGTCGGCTGGGCCTTGAGGCCAGGGACTTGAGCCAGAGAGAGGCTTTTCCATTAGAAAGAGCGCTCCAGGGACTGGGCAGGGGTTTCCGCTGAAGAGTGTGTACCGGGGAGAGACGTGACCAGACTGTAGGCTGTAAGGCTGGTGTGGCTGCTTGTATTGCCACGTGCTTGTTACCCTCAGCCCAAAGGAATTAGTTGTTTTACCTTTTCTCAGTGTGCCCAGCACCTCTGTACCCAGCACGCAGTCGATGTGAGTTTGCTGGGGATGGATGGTCCAGGCCGTTTGTGGAGCCGCGTGTGTTTGGAGTGGCCTCGCTGCTGCTGGTCGCGTGATGCTTTGATATCTGTTCTCTCTCTTCTGGTTGTCAGGTAACCAGTTAGAGATGCTTGTGAGAAATCAGTAACGCTGGTGTCTTTGGCATGCGCCTGCACATGGAGAGCCATAATCTTTTAAGCTGAGGAAAAAAAATGTTTTTGAGTAAGTACTATTTGAGTAAGTCCATTCACATGACTCAGAAAATCAAACCCATATTTAAAAAAAAGAATACATTGAGAAATTTCCCTTCCGACCCACTTGTTCTCATCTAGTTCTTTCTTCTTACTGCCAAATACTTTAGTTTCATTTCATATTCTTATTGTTGGGATTTATTTATGCAGATATAAGCAGCTATAATAGGCAAGGTATATAAGTCTGGCAATATCTATACATACATATTGTTGTCCCCTTTATTATACAAAATGAAGCATATTGTCTGTACTCTCTTGCCCAGCATATGACGGGAATCAAATTCTGACCGGATTTTTAAAGGGATAGTGTTGGCACACCTGTATAGTGGAGTTCTGGTTACCTGCACTCCTCCATGACACCTCTCCTGCCTCTGCCTCCACAGAGGAGAGCTTTTTCATCTTTTCGTTTGGCAGCTGCCTCTCACTCAGCAGACCACAGCCCACCATTTCTGGAAACGTCTCCAACCCCCAGATTTTGGCTTCATGCTCCAAATTCCCTGTGCTTCCTGTGTTCTACTTCTGTTTTTTTCTTTTCTTTTTTTTTTTTTTGTAGTTGTTGTTTCTGTTTTATTTATTTTTTTGTGGTACCAGGGATTGGATTTAGGTTCTAGCTACAGGCAAGAACTGGACTACTTTTTGCAGCCTTTTAAATGTTGTTTTGAGAAAGGGTCTTGCTAAGGTGCCTATCTTGTGGATTTTCCTGCCTCAGCCTCCTGAGATGACAGGCTCCTGCCATCATGCCCAGGCTTATCATGGTTATGAGAACCCCAGCTCAGTGTGTGGCCTCATCTCCTCCCGAAGCTGTTTACTCTCTGCTCCTTGAGGCAGCAGCTCCTGCTCCGCACAGTATCCAGCCCCAGTGCAGCACTCACCATTCTGGTGGCTCTTAAGTCACCTTTTTAGTAAGCAAGTGGGTAGAGTAAAATTGTCAATTGATACCCCTTTTCAGAGTTTTTATTCCTGGATTTTTAGTTGAGCCTTTTCTTTCTTTCCTCCTTCCTCCTTTCTTTCTCTCTTTCTTTTGGTTTATTTTTTATTTATTTTACATTTTATCGGTACATTATATATATATACACATCACAATTACACTTCACAATTGAGAATTTGTACCAGTATATGACATAACTTAATTCTCATTTTTCCCCCTCCCCAATCCACCCTACCTCCCCCCTTTTTCTTCCTTCCTTTCTTCCTTTCCCTTTTTCTTTCTTTCTTTCTTTCTTTCTTTCTTTCTTTCTTTCTTTCTTTCTTTCTTTCTTTCTTTCTTTCTTTCTATCTCTTTTTCTATCTTTCTTTGTTTTTTTGAGATAGTATCTCCTTTGTAGTTCAGGCTGGCCCTAAGCTCACAGTATAGGACAGGCCTCAAACTCACAGCAATCCTTCTGCCTCTGCCTCCTGAGTGCTAGGATTACAGTCATGAGCCACCGCACCCTGCTTTGTGGTGTGTAGTATTGATTGCTGGAGGGTGTGAGTCACCACATCCGGTTTTGTGGTATGTGGTTATCAGGGATTGAATTTGGGACTTTGCACTTACAAGGCAGAGGCCAGAATCACTGAGCTAAACTCTGGCCCAAGTTGAGCTATTTCACCATTATTCATTTTAGTGTATTCATTATTAAGGTTTGCGCTGTCATCATCATTCAATTCCAGAACATTTCCATTATCCCCTGGAGAAGCCAGTCAGCAGCAGTTTCTCGCTGCTTCCACCTCAACCCCTGTTTCCACCCAGCAACCAGCAATCTACTCTCTTTCTCTGGCTATACCTATTCTAGACATTTTGCAAGTGGAGTCAACATGGAGGCATTTTGTTTGGTTTCTTTCACTAACATAATGTTTTTAGGCTTATCCGTGTTGTAGCACATATCAGTACTTCATTTTTATGACTTACACTCCATTGTGTGGACATATCATATTTTGTTTATCCATTCATCAATTGAGTAGCATTTGAGTCGATTCTCCTTTTCGGAAATTATGAATAGTGCTGTTCTGAACATTCATGTGTAGCTCTTTTGTCAGGGTATTGTGTTTTCAGTTATCTTGGGTATATTCCCCATAGGAGTAGAATTGCTGAGTCATTAAATAATTTTAATATAGGCAAGGAAACTATATTCAGCAGTTTGTCTTTTTGATGTAAGAGTTTTATCTAAGTGTACTATTATAAACATTGCTCTTTCTGGCTTCATGGAACAGCATTTGGAGTTATATTTGATGGGCTGAGGGACCCAGGTAAATGTTAGAATTCAGAAGATGGAATTTATTGAGTAGTTACCATGTGTCCTGCACTAACTGGAAATGTCAAAGCATATCCCTTGCCCTGATATGGTAAATTCACATGTAATAATCTACATATGCATCTACATTGAACCAGCTAGGTGAATTATAGTATACTATACAATGAGATACTCTCACTATTTAAAGAGGTGGAGGTCTACTTCCATGTATTGGCACGATCCGACATCCTAGAATAAAATTACATTTCAAATTACCATGTGTAGGATGAGCCCATTTTAATAAAATAACTCATGTTTACTTACGCAAAGGTAAAACCCTAAAAGATTACAGCAGATTGTCAACACTGATTCCCCCCCCCCAACACTGATTTTATCTTTAAGAAGGTAGGTTGTGGGAGACTTGGCTTTCAACTTTGTTTCTCTTTTGAAAAGTTTTATCTCATTTTTATAATAGTACATCTACATTTATATGACTTCCTGCAATTTAATTTTGAAAAAAGTGTACTTAAGAATTCCATCTGATGGGCCGGAGATTTAGCTCAGTGGTTCCAGTGTTTGCCTCTCGAGTGTAAGGCCCTGAGTTCAATCCCCGGTAGCCACATACAACAATGCTGGGTGTGGTAACTCACGCCCACCAGCAATCAGTACCACATACCACAGTGCCAGGCGTGGTGACTCACACCTGTAATGCCTGCACTCGCGAGGCAGAGACAGGAGGATTACCGAGTTTGAGGCTTGCCTGGGTTACATAGTGAGTTTAGGGCCAGCCTGAACTACAAAGCAAGACCCTGTCTCAAAAAAAAAAAAAAAGAAAAATTCCATCTGAAATGCTAGATAGCAGTGTAGAAGGTAATACTATGTATTGACACAGGACTAAATGCCAGTGTGTGTGTGGTGAGTAGGATTTTAAAACATTCAAGTCTAGAAGTGAGTTTTTAGATTCCATCCCTGAGGGAATCTTCAGGAGAGAATAGGACTTGAGTTGGCCTTTAAAGAATGTAGCATTTATAATAGCACTTGACTGTTTGTAGAATCTAGGATCACAAACATCTGCTGTGTATTCAGCGCTTCCTCTACACTGAGCATGGTAATAGCCACTTGTCTTTTGTCTGGCCCAGTCCCCATGGTCACCCTGGGAGGTGGATCCTGTGATTACTCCCAGTTCATACATGAGTTTAGAAAGTCTAACCTGACTGGACTCCTTGGCTCAGAAAGGCCACCCTAGAATTCTCAGCTGTGTGTCTGCCTTCGCTGCCAGAGTCCTATAACCATGTTATTCCATGTTATTTTATTTTTTTATTATTTCATTTCATTTCATTTCATTTCATTTCATTTCATTTCATTTCATTTCATTTCATTTCATTTATTTTTAATGATAATATTGTTTTTAATTTCTACAAGTCTTGCTTTTACATACAGCCATCATTTTATTTTATTTTATTATTATTATTTTTTTGAGACAGGGTCTCGCTTTGTAGTTCAGGCTGGCTCTGAGCTCACTATGTAGCCCAGGCAAGCCTCAAACTCAGCAATCCTCCTACCTCTGCCTCCCGAGTGCTGGGATGATAGGCGTGAGCCACCACGCCCAGCACTGTGGTATGTGGGCGTGGTATTGATTGCTGGTGGGCGTGAGTCTTCATGCCCAGCATTGTATGTGGTTACCGGGGATCGAACTCAGGACCTTGTGCTTGCGAGGCAGGCTAACCCTCCGGTCCCATCATTTTTTTTAATTAAGTTTATCACCTGATAACCCATTTTAAACAGGAGACTGAGTTCTAGGGAATTCAACTGTCTTGCCCAAGATACAATTGAGATTGGGGATCTGGACTCAGCTCAGTCTCCGCATCATGTCTGTGACACTGATGTTTCCTGATGTGGGTCCTAGGCTGTTGTGATTCTTGGAATTGGCAGTGGGAGGCTGGGAGCTGAATATGCCCTGTATGTTTCTGAAAGCAGCGCACAGCTTTCTGAGAGCTGTGTGACCACCACTTTTAAGTGGTATGTAAGAGCATCTCACAGGAAGTCCCTAGTACAGGTTCACAGGCCCTCTCCCTCCTGTTGTCCTTTGCTCTTGGTATTGCTTGGATGAGTTTTGAGCCTCATCTCTAGCCTTTTACACATTTTATTGCATCTCTCTGCTTTAAGATACCATGGATAAGCCTGCTGAGAAGATCCCAGTTGTCATCTCTCTGTGACTTTTTGTTTCAATAAATTACAGTTCACTGTTGATAATAGTTACCTATTAACCTTCTTGGTAGTTCTTTTTCATGGGGGTGGAGTCTCGCTTTGTAGTTCAGGCTGGCCCAGAGCTCACTATGTAGCCCAAGCAAGCCTGGAACTCACAGCAGTCCTCCTGCCTTTGCCTCCCAAGTGCTGGGATTACTGAGCCATCACGCCCAGTATTGTATGTAGCTACTGGGATCGAACCAGGGACTTTATGTTTGCTAGACAGGCTCTGGAACCACTGAGCTAAATATCTGAGCCCTTCTTGGTAGTTCTTAAATCTTTCAACCTATGCTTTTCCAGAGTTCTTATAGTGAGAATTGGAAGGATTTGAGGACTACCACCTCTCGTTTTTTGTTTTGTTTTGTTTTGTTTTTTTTTTTTTGGTCGATAATCTGTTGTTGTATTTTTAAGAATTGTGATAAAATACTTGTAACATAAAATCTAATATCTTAACCATTTTGGATTTATAGTAAGTAGTGTTACCTGCATACACACCGTGCAGCCAGGCTCCGAAGCTCTTCATTCACTACACAAACGTTTATTGATATGGTTAAGATACACAACCAGTGGTCACCCATCGCCCAGTATGCTGGGGTGCTGAGGTGTCCTTGAGGGGTTTCCATCATCGCAGGCAGGACCGTAGACTGACCCAGGCTTCTAAGCGGCCACCCCTCAGGCTTCCTGCTTAGCTGCCTAGAGACCGGGTTCCTCACCTCGTTGCTCCCCTCAGAGGAGGTGGGCCAGCTCTGCTCTCCAGAGCTTTAAGGAGGCCAAGTTGGCAGATTGTGCCTGTGTGAGAGCCTGCTCTGTAGCTGGCTCTGTGCGGCCTGGGTGGGGCAGGGAAGGAGACGGGCACCACTGCCAAAGCCGCAACTGTACCCAACCCCAAATCAACGGTTTGCCCAAATATAGTATCCTTGACTTTCCACTGTCATGTTGAAGCTAAATATACTGTCCTTCAGCTCACACACTCAGCGTCCCCCAGGGATGACTTCTGATTATCCCATAGTGCCTTTTCTCCTTTTCACATCAGGAAAGTGACTGTGGTGACGTGGCTACAGTCTCAGAGGAGTGACATGAGTGAAACTAAACACATCAGAGTGCCAGCTCCAGATTACATTTGGTTTCCTTCATTTCCACGGCATCTGGGAAAAGAGCTTTTTATAGGGAAGGTGTATTATGATTATCAACTCACAGGAGCTTCTTCCCCGGAAGAACAAGTTGCAGCTTTGAGGCTCCATTGATTTCCCTGTCTGCATGTCATGTCCAGCTCATAAATACCGTGACACGTGTACAACCCAAGTACAGGTTTTGACTTCAAATTGTCTGATTTTTTTTTTTTTTTTTGAGACAGGGTCTCGCTTTGTAGTTCAGGCTGGCCCTGAGCTGGCCCTGAGCTCATTGTGTAGCACAGCCAAGCCTGGAACTCAGCAATCCTCCTGTCTCTGCCTCCCGAGTGCTGGGATTACAGGTGTGAGCCACCACATCCGGCACTATGGTGTGTGGTATTGATTGCTGGTGGGCGTGAGTCACCACGCCCAGCGTTGTATGTGGTTACTGGATTGAACTCAAGACCTTGTGCTTGTGAGGCAGGTGCCAGCACCACTGAGCTAAATCTCCAGCCCCTCAAATTGTCTGATTTTTCACCCACTGTTTCACTTTACTAGATAACTTGGTTGAAGTACTCTACTGTGGCTCAGATTTGTTGTTAATAAAAGGGGAGGTGAAGGGGCTGGGAATGTAGCTCAGCAGCACTGTGCCCATCCAACAAGCACAAGGTCTTGAGTTCAATCCCCAGTCTCCCCCACCAAAGAAAAGTGGTGGGGCATGAAAATGCTTGTACCTACCTCATTGGGCTTTGGAAGGATCAAGTAAACTAATAGTGTCTACA
This sequence comes from Thryonomys swinderianus, assembly GCA_004025085.1. Classification (NCBI taxonomy): domain Eukaryota; kingdom Metazoa; phylum Chordata; class Mammalia; order Rodentia; family Thryonomyidae; genus Thryonomys; species Thryonomys swinderianus. The sequence continues at coordinate 27,777 of PVIC010021164.1, forward strand.
CAGCACTTCTACAGAGCCTGATGGACACCATGAGCTTAATCAGTGTGAAGTGTTTATATAGTACATGAACATTAATTAATTCCACGAATTTTGCAGCTGTCATTAAGCAGCCCTTTTCTGCACCTCTAGTTTACATATTACAGATGATAAGCAGTCTGCACATCCTGATGAGTTGTCACCAGAAATGGCTTCCATAGCCAAACATTGCCACCTACAGTGGCAAGCCTATTCAGAAATGTACAGGGTGATTCAGTCCGCTGGGGGCTTCTCCTTGGTGGCCTGGAGCCCCTTCTCTTGCCCCCCCGCCCATGACCTTGCACGCGAGTGGGGATCCTAGAGCTTTGGTAATGCTGACTCCCTTTCCCGCAGAGAAGAAAACTATGAGCTTAAATTACATGGAGATCAGCTGCTTGAACTACTCTATTCTGAAGTATGGCCTAGCCACCATAACTTTTTTTTTTTTTTTTTTTTTTTGAGACAGGGTCTCGCTTTGTAGTTCAGGCTAGCTCTGAGCTCACTATGTAGCCCAGGCAAGCCTCGAACTCAGCAATCCTCCTGTCTCTGCCTCCCAAGTGCTGGGATTACATGCGTGAGCCACCACGCCCAGCACTGGTATGTGGTACTGATTGCTGGTTGATTGCTGGTGGGTGTGAGTCTCCTCGCCCAGCATTGTATGTGGTTACCGGGGATTGAACTCAGGACCTTGTGCTTGCGAGGCAGGCGCCGGAACCACTGAGCTAACCCTCCGGCCCCACCATACATTTTTTAAAATAATGGAGCTTTTGGGTCGGAGGGTTAGCTCAGTGGTTCCGGAGCCTGCCTCGCAAGCGCAAGGTCCTGAGTTCAATCCCCGGTAACCACATACGATGCTGGCGTGGAGACACGCCCACCAACAATCAACACCGCATACCACAATGCCGGACGTGGTGGCTCACGCCTGTAATCCCAGCACTCGGGAGGCAGAGACAAGAGGATTGCTGAGTTCCAGG
>PVIC010021165.1:0-28820 GCA_004025085.1 Thryonomys swinderianus
CTTTTTTTTTTTTTTTTTTTTTTTTTTTTTTTTTTTTTTTTTTTTTTTTTTTTTTTTTTTTAGACAGGGTCTCTCTTTGTAGTTCGGGCTGGCCCTGAGCTCACTATGTAGCCCAGGTAAGCCTTGAGCTCACAGCAATCCTCCTGCTTCTGCCTCCCAAATATTGGGATTACAGGCGTGAGCTACCACACCCGGCACTGTGGTATGTGGTACTGATTGCTGGTGGGCGTGAGTCACCACACCCAGCATTCTACATGGTTACCAGGGATCGAATTCAGGACCTTGTGCTTGTGAGGCAGGCACCAGAACCACTAAGCTAAATCTCTAGTCCCCCTTATCTATTCTTTCAATTCACTAAACTCAACTCTTAGTTTCAAAAACTGACTTTCCTATTGCTAGACTTTCCCTATGATTTTCATAGATTCCTATTCTCTGGTGAATTTTCTGTATTTTCATCTGTTCTTTTATCTCTTTCTTCTTTTCTTGAATATTATTTTAACATTCCCAATGTATCAATCCTAGTAACTTTATCATGTGGCCTCCTTGTAGTGTTTGTTTTTTGTTGTTATCTTTTTATTATCATTCATATTCTTACCTCTTTGCATGCCTAGGTATTATTGATTGTATGCCAGATATTGTGTATTGAAGTAGAGGCTTAAAACAGAACAAAAAGACTAGTAAATACATTGTAAATTCTAATTTCATTTTTTAAAATGAATGTATTTTTCTCAGTGTAGATACAGAAGAATTGTTAATATTTACTACATTTTCACAAGTGTACTCTGGAAGTGTTTAGAAATCCTAAGTGCAATATGACAATCTCAAAAGAATAAACTTGTGTCACTAAAGGTAGATGCTACTTGCACTTGTAGGAATGATACTATTTTATACTCTAAAACCAAAAAAAAAGGCTAATTGGTTCTTTTATTAACTAGCCCCCTTTGTTCCTCCTTATGTGCCTACTGTCTTGCATATTAACTATTCAGAATGTATAATAAAATAATGGGAACTGATCATTAATAAAGCAAAAGAAGGCTTCAGGTGATATACATGTCCCCTTTTCTCCTTATAAACAGATTGAGTAAGGGGCTGATCACCTAACTCCAGTCAAAAATTGAACTGGATTGAGACTTAGTTGTAGTTTTACTATGAATCAACAAATCTTTGGTTTGCCCCATCCCTTGGGCTTAGCCCTCCTGGGCTTTTGATGGAGAAACTGGTGGTTATACATAAGTACCCTCAATCCTGAAAAGTTGTGGGAAATCTATCTCTCCTCTTCAGAGGGTTTCAAACCCACTCTCTAGCCCTTTGGTCCTACAAAGCTCAAATTCTGCCAAACGTCTCAAAGGGGAAAACAGTCATGTGTTCAAAAGAAGATTCTAGGGCCAGAGGGTTAGCTCAGTGGTTCCTGCGCCTGCCTCGCAAGCACAAGGTCCTGAGTTCAATCCCCGGTAACCACATATAATGCTGGGCGTGGAGACACGCCCACCAACAATCAACACCGCATACCACAATGCCGGACGTGGTGGCTCACGCCTGTCATCCCAACACTCGGGAGGCAGAGACAGGAGGATTGCTGAGTTCGCGGTGGCTTGCCTGGGCACCATAGTGAGTTCAGGGCCAGCCTGAACTAAAAGCGAGACCCTGTCGCAAAAAGCAAAAAAAAAAAAAAAAAAAAATGTAGATTCTATCCCCCAAGGACTTCTTGTTTTGTTGTTGTTGTTGTTGCGTTGCTGTTTTGAGACAGGGTCTCGCTTTGTAGTTCAGGCTGGCTCTGAGCTCACTGTGTAACGCAGGCAAGCCTCAAAATCAGCAATCCGCCTGTCTCTGCCTCCGGAGTGCTGGGATTACAGGCGTGAGCCACCACGCCCAATACTGTGGTATATGGTACTGATTGCCAGTGAGTGTGAGCCACCACACCCAGTATTGTAAATGGTTACCAGAACAAACCAGGGACCTTGGGTTTGTTAGACAGGCACTGGAACCACTGAGCTAAATCTCCACCCAGGACTTCTTGTTATAAAAACAGTCCCCTAGGGGTTGGGGATTTAGTTCAGTGGTTCCGGTGTCTGCCCCCAAAGCACAAGGTCTGGGGTTTGATCCCCAGAAACCACATACTACAATGTTGGGCACGGTGGTTCACACCTGTAATCCCAGCACTCAGGAGGCAGAGGTGGGAGGATTGCTGTGAGCTCGAGGCCAGTCTGAACTACATAGTGAGCTCAGGGCCAGCCTGAACTACAAAGACCCTGTCTTTAAAAAAAAAAAAAAATCCCCTGTGGGTGGTTTCATTTGCCTTTAGAAATTTTCAGATTCATTGTTTACCATCTTATGAAGCCAAGAATTGGTATATATTTGTGAAAGAATTCAGTTCTGGGTCTGAAACACTCAAAAATCCTATTTTAGTTACTTTCTCATTGCTGAGACAAAATACCCAATGCCCACAAGTTAAAGAAGTTCATTTTACCTTGCAGTTTGTAGAGGTTTTAGTCCATAGTCAGCTGGTTTCAAGGCATAGCAGAATGGCAGAGGGATGTGGCAGAGGAGAAACACTCTATGCTGTGGCAGGCAAGAGGAAGAAGCCTTCCTTCTGTTTTCTCTTTTTTCTCTATATAGGGTACAAGCCTATTAGATGGCATCAGTTATACCCAGGATGGGCCTTCCATTTTCCAAACCCACAACTATGATAAAGCTGTTGGTTTTTATTGCATATTGGATATTGGGATCCAGTATTGGATATTGGATATTGCTACTGGATATTGCAATCCACTCTTGCACCCTCATGAATCAGCCAGCTCCCAAAAGCCCCACCAATGAGTACATAAAGCTTTGTGGGGGGATATCTAGATATAAACCATAACATTTGCCCCTGCCTCCCCAAAGACTCATGAAAATCCCTTTACACAAAATGCATCTAGCTCATCTCTAAAAGTTGGCAAGGTCCTAAGTTTGAACATTCCTGAAAAGTCCAAGTGCAAATTCTTCTCTTGGATTTAAGCCAAACTCCTAGCTGCAAGCTCCTGTAAAAATGAAAAAAAGTTAAATGCTTCCAACATACAATAGCACAAGATAAGCACTCCCATTCCAAAAGGTACAAAATAATGGGATAGAGGGCCGGAGATTTAGCTCAGTGGTTCCAGCGCCTGCCTCACAAACGCAAGGTCCTGAGTTTGATCCTGGTAACCACATACAATGCTGGGCGTGGTGACTTACGCCCACTAGCAATCAATACCACATACCACAGTGCCAGGAGTGATGGCTCACGCCTATAATCCCAGCACTTGGGGGGCAGAGACAGGAGGATTGCTGAGTTGAGCCTTGCCTGGGCTCCATAGTGAGTTGAGGGCCAGCCTGAACTACAAAGTGAGACCCTGTCTCCAAAAAAAAGATAGAAAGGAATGGGACCAAAGGGAGACCAAAATCTAGTAGGACAAACATTAAATCTCATAGTTCCATACCTAGCATCCAGGATAATCTGTGGCAAGATATGAACTCCAAAGGGATTGGTGGTCCTGGCCCTCTGGCATTGGTAGTGATTATGCCCCCATGGCCTCTATTTTAGGCCAGATTACCTTGCTTGTGTGGCTTTCCTCAGACAATCCATGTTCTTGGCTTCTCTAACCTTCTGGTCCTCCTCTAACCTTCTGGGGTCTCCACTGCACTTTTAGCTTCACACTCACAACTTCACACACTGCCCTCTCTAGGGCACACTGCCTGACCTCCCAGCCCTTCTTCTGAAATCTGGACGGAAGCCTACCTAACCCTTCCACTGTTGCATGCTGTATGTGCCTAAAACCTACACCTTGTGAATGATGCCAAGGTCTGCTGCCAGTGGGAGAAGTAGCTGGGTTTCTCTCTTAGCTGTAGGGGCCAAGTGCTTGGATTGTTGAGTGGGATAAATCCAGTCTGGAACATGTTGCTCTGGGGCTTTCTTCTCAAAGCAAAGTCTTTCACCATTGCAATTTTGAGCCTGAAAAGGGTGGAGTTCTGCTTGCTTTTATGATGCCTTCAGGCCATCTTTTCTATCATCCTGTTTCAAAGTACAGGAAAACCTTGGATTGTGAATAACTTGTTTTGTGAGTGTTCTGCAAGATGAGTCAACATTTATAAAAAATTTTGCTTTGTTTCCAATATCTGGATTTGAACTCGGGACCTATGGGTGTGGCCACAGAGCTAAATCCTTGGCCTTCTAATAAATTTTAACTTGATAAACAAGTGATGACACCAAATACCACATACTCAGAACAGAGAGTTTTTCTTCTTGCTCTCTCACTCTCACTCTCCACCTCTTGCCGTGAGATTGTGGGTGATCATCTTCCAGTGCAAGAGGTTATAGAGAAGAGCTTATCTGCAAGAGAGGAGAATAAAGAGGTGGAGGAATCCCTAACTTTAAGTGAAATGACAAACATGTAAAATGTGGGAAACTGGAGGAAAATTGTGTAGAAAAGCACCACCTGGATAAGACTGTAGCAGCGTGAGCCATGATATGCTTAACAACGATTCAGTGTCCTATTTTCACAAATTCCTCCATAGGAGGCAAAAACAAGTGTCATGGGGTAGGTTCCTACTAAGGTTGCACAAAAAGTGAAAGATTCCATTCAGCCAACAGAGAGCAGTAATGTGGAAAGTCATCCTACACAATAACCTTCCTCTGCCTTGTCCCCCTCCTACCAGCCATGAAAGTTTTCAAAGGTAAGTGCAAGTTAATTTTCTTGTTTTTCTTTATATTTTGTATTTTATTTATTGTTTTGTGTTATAGTATTGTGATCATTTTATGAGAATATTTTTGTGTTGTGAAACAAATCATCTGAGTTTCCACTATTTCTCATGGGGAAATTCATTTTGATATACAAATGTTTTCAGAATGATTCTCATAAAACAAGGTTTTACTGTATTTGGCTTTTTAATGTTAATCCTTTCAACAACCAAGTTGTCCTCTGCTCTATCTTTCCAGGCTGGAATTTGACAGAGCTTCCCTTCTGGCCAAACTTGAAACTTTTTAAATCATTCTCCTGAGACACCTGCTCTTGATTCTCAAGGTACAGATGGCTAAAAGCCCCCAACAGTAGCCATGCCACCACCTCAACATTAGGCTGCTATGAAATTTCTTCCACCAGATTAATTAGTCTGCTACCCTTAATCTCAATATCTCTTAATATCTCTGGACATGAGAAAAATGCAGACAGATTTTCCGCCAAAGCAACGCACATGGCCTGGAGTCCAACAGCCAGTGCAGACCTTGTTCCTAACAGAAATCTCCAGTCTGACATTTACTGGCTGCCTTACTCTCAGCATTCTGGTCTTCTGAGTTCTCACCAGAATCTCCCATCAGGCCTGGCTCACAGCTGCTTCCCCCACTGACATCTCTAAACTTTTCCTAACTCCTTCCATAAGCCAGCTCCAAGACCTCCTGAACCACATGTCCAGGTAGTGTAACAGCAACAACCCCACTTCTCTGGTACCAAAATCTGCCTTGGTCAGTTTTCCCTAGAGAAACAAATTTAACATAAGGTATATAAATACATAAAGGAATTATGAGGTAGGCTTACAATGGCTGCCTGTACAGTTAGATATGGACGAGGGCAAAAGAGTGTGTGTGTGTGTGTGTGTGTGTGTGTGTGTGTGTGTGTGTGTGTGTTGAAGATCCGAAGGATTCAGTCAAACATCAAAGGCCTAGGGCTAACTGTACAGTCCCACGCAAGTGAGTTGGTCTTAGGGACAGTGATCAGAAAAACATATACTGTATCCTATGAAGTAAGTCCAGAAGTAGATCTGTAGGTCAAAAACTTCTCCCTCAGCTTTAAAACAGTATTTTTAGAAAATAGATGGAAGAAGACAATAAATCCGATTCATGAACTTGCCAGACTCAGACTCCTAATATTAAGTTAGATATAAACAGCTATTCTGGAATAATTGAACAGTCTAAACTCAAAAAAGTAGGAAAATATGGTCATGTCCATCATCTACCTCACAATTTACAGCTGTTTGTGTGACATTCTTATTTGCAATGTATAGGAATACTCAAAAGCTAAGGAAGTGAAGTTATGCTTTAAAATGCCAACAGTAATGTAGTATTGGGGATTATGTACTTTAGTGTGGAATACTTTGCTTCAGTGTATTGAACGCACAGCAAAAAGATAAGGAAAATGCATAGTGCCTCTTAAAATATATACAAATATGAACATAATTCTGCATTTGGAGTCACTGCTCATCTAAAAATCTGTAAGATCCAACTGACAATGCTCATTATTAACCCTTGAACATTAAACCATACCTGGAATGAATTAATATGTGAATTTACTAACCAATTTTATTTTCTGTCCTTCCACATGGACTGGATGACCATTTAAAACTTCTGTCTGCCCCAATACATATCTTAACATGTGGATTTTAAATGGTATAGCAGAAACAAAAATAGTATAGCAACTAGTCACCAATTCCACACCTAAAACTGTCAATTTGGTCCTCAACAAATTATTGGAATGTCAACTTAATTTGAAAACATAAACAGGAGTAAGACACCAATAATAATGCATCTAAAAAGTGAAAAAGGCACACATCACTATGCTGAGTTTACACCAGCTGGGGGAATATGGAGCCAGATGCTAAGTCTTTGTATATGCTCTTTTCTACAGAGCAAGAAAATCAGAAGGCTCTTCCATAATTTTTTTTAATTTTTTATTGGTACATTTTATATACAGCTCACAATCACACACAGCAGCGGGGAATTTGTACCAGTGTATCTTCCATAATTCATAGCTTCTTCATCCTCAAAAGAAAAGAGCATGCAATATAAGTATAAATAGACAAGAGAGCAGAAAAAGCATATTCTTCAAGAGTTCTCATATCTGGCATTCTGGACACAGTCTTTATAAGTTCTGTTACCAGGGTGAAGGGATGTAGCTCAGTAGTAGAGCATTTGCCTAACACGTGCAAGGCCTTGGGTTCCATTCCAATCACTCCAAAAAAAATTTTTTGAAGTCCCAAGATGGATGTTCTTAGGTGGACATATAGTGAGATGATAATAACACTTGCCACATACTCCACATGATTGTTTTGAGAATAAAAAGAGAGAAAACCATACAAAATACATGGTTCAATAAAGGTAGACTTTACTAAAGGGCATAAATTAATTTTACCTAAATAACAAAACTATTTTCACTATGAAGAGAGAGTTTATAAAAACTAAGTATTGGGCCAGAGGGTTAGCTCAGTGGTTCCGGTGCCTGCCTCACAAGCGCAAGGCCCTGAGTTCGATCCCCAGTAACCACATACAATGCTGGGCATGGAGACTCATGCCCTCCAACCATCAATACCACATACCATAGTGCTGGGCGTGGTGGCTCACGCCTGTAACCTCAGCACTCAGAAGGCAGAAACCAGAGTTCAAAGCTTGCCTAGGCGACATAGTGAGCTCAGAGCCAGCCTGAACTACAAAGCGAGACCCTGTCTAAAAAAAAAAAAAAAAAGACTAAGTATTAACAAGAAGGAAAGCAAAAACTAATTTCAGGGCTGGTGATTTGGTTCAGTGATTCCAGCACCTAGCAAACTTAAGGTCCTGAGATCAATCTCCAGTAACCACATACCACAATGCTGAGTGTGATGGCTCATACCTGTAATCCCAGAACTTGGGAGGCAGAGGCAGGAGGACTGCTGAGTTGGAGGCTTGCCTGGGATATACAGTGAGCTGAAGGCAAGCCTGAACTACAAAGCAAAACCCTGTCTCAAAAAAATAGTAATATTAATTTCAATGTGGTAGGCATAGCATTGTACAAAAACCACATATGCATAAGGTTGGGGCTTGGGGGGTGGAGCTGAAGGAAATAAGGTCGAATACTAGCACAAATTATGTGAGGATCATAAACTTACTGGTGTTCGTCTTTATGCTCCAGATTTTCTGTGTTGGGAGTCTACTCATATAATGAATTTTATTTTGAAAGCTAAGTGGTGTCTTTTTTCAAAATAAGTTACCTACTTTCCATCAGAAATATTCAAGACATCGTTTAATTTCCTCCACAACCATTTGCTATAATTGCTAACAATGATTTCATTCAATTCATCATCTATTGAGGGTTGTGTGTCAACCTCCAGGAGGGGGCAAAATAAGCAAGATGGGGTCCTATCCATACTTCGTCCCTTGAGAATAACAGTGGTGTTTGCACTCTGTTATAAATCAGCTTAAGCACTGGGAAAGGGAGCAAAGGGAAAGAGAAGCGTGGGGAAGGAGACAACAAGGAGATGAAATGGCAAATAATTTTCAGCAAGAAAATTGTGAGGCCTCCATTGTGAGGCCTGGCTAGGCGACTGTGAAATCTGCAGAGATGACCTACAGGTAGATCTGGACAGAAGTCCATCTGCTGCCCAAAGGTAGGATTTTTTTTCATTCTCAGAAAAACTGCAATTTTGCCTTTAAGGACTTTTGACTGATTGGATGAATCCCATATGAATTATGTAGGATAATCTCTCCTCCTTATATCCAAGTGCTTGCAGTTGATGATCCCATCTGACAGATGTCAGCACTGGGTGGAGGAATAACTGAGGCCTTTCCCTTTCTCCAGTGGACGCACCTAATGGAGCCTCACAGCCACTCAACTTTTACTTTCTTCTACTTCCTAGTTAACTTAAACCCACAAGGCTTTGAGTTTAGTTCAGACTCCACGAAGCCAGGCCTTTTGCCTGTCCAGCTGGACAAAGCTCCATCACAGGGAACATCTCAATAGGTAAGAATAGAGTTCTGGTTCTGGGTGAGTTTTTGCTTAAATCCTGGTTTAAAAAAAAAAAAACCTCGGGAAAATGGCAGTGAAAAAGTCCAGGAAAAGCAAAGTGTGTTTCCCATTTACCATAATGTCAAACATAGGGAGGCACAGGGTGGAGACAGTTCTGTTCCTACACTGTAGCTCCAAATGCTTTCCAATTGCTGCCCTTGATTAAACTCTATTTTTACTGGAAATCTACTATTTAAATTTATTTCAGGCAACAGTGTCTTGTGAATTTGCACAACTATCCTGATTCACACCATATGTACATATACCAGTAGTTCTTAGCCAGGGCAGTTTTGCTTCCAGGCACCTCAGTGAACATCTGGGGAGTCAGTTTGTCCACCATAACTGGAGAGTGTCAAGAGAACAGAGGCTAAGCATAGTGCTGAACACAGGACAGGGTCCACAGCAAAGAATTATCCAGCCCAAAATGCCAGCAGTGCCTATGCAGGGACCCCTGATCTAAATCATAATAGAATGAGCATGTCACAGATTTAATTTTGTAAAAGAGACATGGAAAAAAATTTCAATAAGATCGTCAAAATCTGTATCTGTGTAGAAAGTCAAGTAGAAATAAAGGTTGGAAATCATGGTTTTTCATGACATGCTGTATTAACCAGGGTTGTCCACAGAAACAGAATAAGAGATGCACATATAAAGATAGAGTGGCTAATACTCATATGTGAAATAAACAAGACATAAATAGGTGAATGCCATATCATTTCTCCAGTGTAAGAAACTGAAGGTGTAAATGAGATCCAAAATATATAATAGGTATTGTGAAATAGTAAGAAAATCTTCCAAGGGTATGGAGAACTGGTGGGGGCAGCAGGGGAATGCAAATAAGGGAAAGGAAAAAAAATGGAAGGTAAGGCAGCCTGCCGACCTGACGCAGCACCATCTGCGACCTCCGGGCGGATCCCACTCCGCCCCGGAGCGGCCCAGTGAGGACCCAGGCCCGCGCACCGGAGCCGGCGCCATCTGGGACCTTGGGGGGTGGACCCCACTCTGCGCTGCACCTGCCCAGTGAGGACCCAGGCCTGCCGACCTGTGCTGGCGCCATCTCAACACCCAGGGTGGCCCCCACTCCACCCAGAGTGGTGCGGAGACAGACCAGGCAAGATAAAAGTTGAGGGATATTTCTTTTTAACTAATGTGTTTACTTGGTATATTGTCATTGCTGATTTTGATGCTGTTGTTACTCTTTTTATTCCTTCATTTTGAAATAACTATTTTTTTTCTTATTTTCCTACTTTACTGTCACTAAATCTGCCCAACTTCCTGGGTTTTGGCTCTCACTATTGCTTACATCCGTATAGAAAAGGGACTCTAACTTCTGCTTTGCCATCTACTCCTAGATTCCTCTATTTACCTCTAGTCCTCACACCCTCTCCTACCTTCCTGTCAGAACCAATACCCAGAAGTAAAAAACTCTTAGGCTGCCCTACTTCTTCCTCTGTATTACTATAAGAAGGTGTGCAAAGTTTCCAGTGCTCTTACAAAGTACAGTTGGCACTGCTTTATATATGTCCCTTTAGCCTCTGTTATCTGCTGGCATACATGAGGTTATTGAGATCTATGTGATCTTTACAAATCTGCTAACCCTATTTCATTCTCCTTCTGTCTCCCTACCTCACTGATTCCCCAGGGCCTTTTATCCCCAAAGAGTTCTGGGGGTACATTTACGATCTGCATGTTGTATACACATTGATGATTAATTCTAAATTTTGGCATATGGACGCAGAGGTAACTCATGAGTTCAAAGTCTTCAAAAAAGAAATTACCAAAACTTTTCATTTCATTTACGGTGTTCAGTACTGATATTGGTACTGATTATATTATGGTAATAAAGATGATGTGATTGTTCTGTTCAAATACCTCCCATGATGTGTCAGAACTGAGAACTCTCAAGGGTCACTACAGTTTCAAGGTGCCACTTCCAAATGGTCCCAGATAACAGAAAGAAAGAGACATGCAAACAAACATTGCCCTGGCATCAGGCAAAAAAATTAAATAACATTAGTAACAACAAAAGAGTAGAAATGAGAAAATACTCAAAAAACCAGACACAAAGATCACCACCTCAGGGAAAGTCAGAGAAAAGGTAAATAGAGCAAACTGAAACTCAAAAATCATGTTTTTTGAGATGGTAACTAAAGCAGATTTTGTAAAATGGAAATCAGAACTCATCTCTGAGATCAAAACAGAGACACTGTCCACAGTGAAGGTCATCATTAAAGAAGAGATCAGTGGGGGCCGGAGATTTAGCTCAGAGGTTCCGGTGCCTGCCTCGCAAGCACAAGGTCCTGAGTTCAATCCCCGTAACCACATACAACAATGCTGGGCGTGGTGACTCATGCCCACCAGCAATCAACCAGCAATCAGCACCACATTCCACAGTGCTGGGCGTGGTGGCTCAGGCCTGTAACCCCAGCACTAGGGAGGCAGAGACAGGAAGATTGCTGAGTTCGAGTGAGCTCAGGGCCAGCCTGAACTGCAAAAGCGAGACCCTGTCTCAAAAAAAAAAAAAAGAGATCAGTGAGTTGATAGAATCCAAGATAGCAGAAGCAATGGAACCTTTTAAACAGCTTCCATGCAGAGCTCCGGGCAATGATGAAGGAGAATGAAAGTTCGCAAAGTAGGATGAATGAAGCAGAGAACCAAATCTCAGACCTAGAGGACAGCATAGCAGCCAATGAACATGAAAAACATAATCTACGGAAAAGGGCAAGGGACCATGAGAAATCAACCCAACAGCTTCTAGATGACTCGAAGAAAAGTAACAGAAGACTGATTGGAGTCACTGAGGAAGCAGGAGACAATGCAAAAAACATTAAAAAAAAAACTGTTGTCAGAGATAACGGCAGAAAAATTCACAGGAAAAGAAATGGACATGCAGATAAAAAAGGCCTGTAGGACTCCCAAATGCCATGACATAAAAATATCTACACTATCTATATCTAACCATTGTGGAGATATTTGTGGAGATTTCTCAGAAAACTAGGACTAGGGGTCCCATTTGACCCTGCTGTCCCCCTGCTAGGAATATACCCAAAAGAATTTTAAAAATCACATTGGAAGAACAGATGTGCACTCTTGTTCATAGCAGCTCAGTTCGTGATAGCTCAATCTTGGAAACAACCCAAATGCCCATCAACTGGAGAGTGGATAAAGATGTGGTTTTTTTATAAAATGGAGTATTATTCTGCCATAAAGAATGACAAGATCAATTCATTTATGTGCAAATGGAGACACGTGGAGGACACACTAATAAGTGAAATCAATAGATCACAGATAGGTAAATTCTGGATCTTCTCTTTGACATGAACACCTGTATAGATGCAAATGAGCTCTATAAAGTATGACAGTTTTTATAGAATGGGAAATTTCCATAGGAAATTTGGTATGGGAATGTAATGAGGGGAAGGAATAAACATGATTCAGAAAGAAAATAAAAGAGTTTGTATAAAGGGGGTGGGGAGGTGTGGGTGGGTAGGGATATGGGTAAAAATGAGAATTAACTTGTGTCATATACTGGCACAAATTCCCCAATGTTATGTGTAATTGTGAGATGTATATAAAATGTACCAATAAAGAATTCAATTAAAAAAATGGAAGGTAAAAAGGAAAAAATGGAAACAAAGCTTATGTATATGGAGGTGGAGAGACTGAAAGGAAGGCAGAGGAAGAGGAAAGATAAGGATCAAGATACATTATGTACAGATACAGAGTTTCAATGATGAATGTGTATACTTTAATGCATACTTAAAATGTACTAATAAACTGAATTTTTTAAAAGTTAAAAAAAAAAAAAAAAGCCGGGCATGGTGGCTCACGCCTGTAATCCCAACACTTGTCAGGCAGAGACAGGAGGATTGCTGAGTTCAAGGTTTGCCTGAGCTACGTAGTGAGCTTAGGGCCAGCCTGAACTACAAAGCGAGACCCTGTCTCAAAAAAAAAAAAGTAAAAATAAAAAAGAGCACACAAAGAAATTTATTATAAGGAAGTAGCACATGGTCAAAGAGGTCAGCCAGTCTGAAGTGCATGCTGAGCTGATTCGCAGTTCAAATCCAAACAGCAGAAGCTGCTGCAGAACCAGGAAGAGCTATGTCCTGGCCCAGATACCACTGGACAGTAGAATTCCTTCTTCCTCCAGAACTGCAGGTGTGGTGCTATTCAGGCCCACAGCTGATTGCAGGAGGCCCATACACATGAGGGAGGCAACTGGCTTACTCAGATTTGAATGGCAATTTCACCCAAACACATTCTTAGGAATACCTAGAATAAAGTTTGGCCAAATATCTGGGCACCACATGGTGCAGTCAATTTGATACATGAAATTAAACCTCATGTCCATTGAGGAGAAAAAAATACCAGAAAAACTGATTTAAAACCTGGAAAATTAATGTTCAATAATCAAGAACCAGTTAAGCAGACTAAGTCTATTTGTTATATACTGGTATATTCTAAGTTATTGTGTTTTAGTGTGATAGAAGATCAATTACTGCCAGGGAAATGTTTCTTACATATCATCCACCAGTGTCTGGCCACCATATTCATGACATCTTGCCAAATACTAAGATTTAACTCATCCTAGCTCAAATTTGAATCCATCAGTGCTCAAGACCCCACCTAATGAAAATCATAAAAATCATAAGATTGCAAGGAAACTTTGTATCCAAATCCTTCCAAAGTGTGACCTAAAGAAAAGTAAGATAATGCCTTAGATTTATCTGAAATTATTGATGGAATCTTAATTTCAGATACCTTTAAAATCATAGGCATTTAAATATCAACTAGAACTTTATGTTGACTGGTAAAATGAATGGGAGAAATACAAGCCACCATTGGTGGAATAATGTTTCACTATGGCTATTTTTGCTGTAAGTCTAGATTGAATAAGAGAGACCGACTGATATAACAGTATATTGTTAGCACCAAAGGAATGCCCAAGAAATGTCGCAGTCCTGGCTATACCTTAGGATTATCTATAGAGGAACACAAAAATACAGTTGCATGGGAACCATCTCAGATTTACCAATAAGATTTCCTTCCCCTATAGCTAAGAACAGTGATCCAGAATTTCACTTAAATTTTTAACTTATCTACCCAAAGAACAAAGTTTTTTAAAAACATATTGGACAGTAAACTATGAGTTTTTAAAGACCTACAATTTCAGAAGTAATGTTTTACAACTTCATTTCTCCACTTTTAAAATAAAGTGTTGTTTTTGTTTTGTTTTGTTTAGACAGGGTCTCGCTTTGTAGTTCAGGCTGGCTCTGAGCTCACTATGTAGCCCAGCAAGCCTTGAACTCAGCAATCCTCCTGCCTCTGCCTCCCTAGTGCTGGGATTACAGGGGTGAGCCACCACGCCCGGCACTGTTGTATGTGGTATTGATTGCTGGTGGGCGTGAGTCACCATGCCCAGCATTGTATGTGGTTTCTGGGGATCGAACTCAGGACCTTGTACTTGCCAGGCAGGTGCCAGAACCACTGACCTAAATCTCCAGCCCAAAAATAAAGTTTTGAATTAGATGTCATTCTAAAGTTCATCATCAAAAAACAAAAATACAAAATATTGATTTTTATCTTGATCCATGTCTGGAACCACTCTTTCAAAATTTAATTACAAATTTATAATCCATTCTATCAGCAATACTTAATCAATTAAATGTCACCTCAAGAGAGCTTAATGCTGTAATATTAGGGACAAAATACACTTTTCATGCATTCAGTGTGTGTGAACTGTTGTTAAATCTAAAGAAATACTGCTTCTCATTTTCAGGATATGGCCTTGGTTATGTCTATTCTTGTTCTGATGATTAAGGACAGTATAAACTTCAGTGGAACTATTATGAGAAAAGAACCCATAAAATACTTTGAGATCCCTAAATAAAAGTACCAGAAATCCTTTTATCAAACCATATATCAAACACATGGAAGCCACAGCATTATTATAGCTCTGGCAATCAACATAATTGGAAATGTTTTCTAGTATTAGTATAGCTTAATTTTAATTTCTTTTGTTGCCTTCAGTTTTTCTTTAATAAAATAAGTTACTGAAACACATTACCTCTATTTGGAAAGTAGATGAATTAACTCTTCCTCAATGTACAATAATTTATCAAAGGCACATGTGTTGACACATGTGTTACACTGTGTTACTCACATTTACTGACACCAGAGATTTCATCTGAGAACTCCAAAGGAAATCAAACAAGATTCAAAAAAATTCAAACAGATTATTATAAATAGGGTTAATAATTTTCAAAGATGAAAACAACAGAGCTGGATGTTGGTAAGGGAGTGCTCAGTAAACTAGACACTAGCACTAAATATAATGTTAAACATTTTATAGACTTTTGAGGTGGCTTACAATACAGTACTTTATTGAAAAGCGGTCTAGCTACAAAGTGTTATTAACAATATAATTTCAATATACACATCTCTGCCTTTATCAACATAATGAGAAAGAAATATACCTAAATATCAGTGATTAGATTTCTTCTTTTCTGCTATATTTTTCCCTAATAATACTGCTTTGTTTTTGATAACCAGGAGAAGGGAAAAAGGATTTCCCTACTCTGAATGAACAACTTCCCATTGCAGATAGCTTCCCAGAGCTGGCTGTCAAGTAAGAAGCCACTGCTAACCACTGTCCATGCACATAGAGTTCTAGAATGTTCCCTGGAATTCACCGGGGATCTTTATTTAAATTAAAAGCATTCTCCCACACAGGATGGTGAACATAATTCACACAGTTATTATGTATTTTAAAAAGAACTAGAAGAGTTTAAATAGTCCCAACACAAAGAAACGATAATATTTGAGGTGATGTTTATGCTGATTGCCCTGATTTGAACCCATATGGTATACTCTTACTGAATCATCACACTATACCCATACATATGCACAATTATTGTCAATTAATTTTTAACTTAAAACACTTGAAATATCCCACTCCTGAGATCAAGCCCATAGAGATTCCAGTTCAATATATCTAGGCCAGGGACCTAACCATCTTTACTTCCACACATGCCCCAAGTGCTACAGAATTATGATCAGGTAACACAATTAGAGGAGTATCATTCCACTGAGTCTTTTACTTATTGCACCTGCTGTGATTCTTGCAGATGGGTTTTCTCCCTCTTACCTGGTTTTCTTCTTAACCTGGGCTTTTCAGACTTTCCTGAGTACTGGAGTTATCTAGGAGTCAGACCCACCCTCAAAGACTCTATATAAATGTGTATAGGTCCTGCCCACATTTGCACATTCTTAAAAAAATCCCCAGGTGACAATCCAGTTTATGGGTGTGGTCAGTGGCCTGCAAAGCAAGGTAAGCAGCTCCTTGGTCCACTCAGCCTACTTCACTTCCAAGTTGTGAATATGAGCCTGAGCAAACTGTCAGTCACAGTGCCCATGCCAACCCTCCAGCTCTGAGGGACCACAAGGGCACAGGGAAGAAGGATTGTCATGCCAAGTGGAAAGAGGTCCCTCTGAACAGTAGCCCCCATCCTCGACAGAACCCTGGAAAGGTTCTTTGGGTACCCTGTCCTATCCCCCACCGAAGAAATCCATGTTCAATGCTGTGAGAGAACGTTCAGACACAGAAAATCAGATTCTCCCATGAGCAAAGCAGGGTCCTTTTCCCTCTTGAGAAAGATTCTGCTTCAGCTAGCCAAACATTAGCAAATAAATAATTAGCTAATTTGTATATTCATAAGTTACAAATCAGTGAGATATATATATATGTATATATATATATGTATATATATATACACACACACACACACACTATATATATATATTTTTTTCTTGGTTACTAAAACCAGAACAATTCTCAGAATGGAAAAAAAAAAACCTTTTTGATTCTAGTAAAGTATATGTCTATATACAAAATATGGAGTGTATGGCAAAAGGAATTCCAGAGTATAAAACATTTGAACCATTCAGAAGTAAAAGAGTAAAAGTAAGCAAGTTCTCTCACCCTGTCAGTGGCACGCACCTACATTTGGTGTGCACCTTTCTAGACCTTTTTCTAGATACAATATTTATGCATAAGGGGATCAGATTGTTGCACAGCCTACTCCTTACAAATAACACTGCACCCTGGGTCTTTTGTTCTCTAGATGCATAAAATCACTCAAGGTTTACTGTTTATCTCAATAAGAAACAACACATTATTTGCTCATATTAAATAAGTTTACAACTGTTTCAAGTTTTAAAGGTCAATAAAACATGAGAAGAATGGTTAATTTCTGTGTCAACTTGACTGGGTCATTAGGTGCTGGCTCTTTGGTCACTTATTATTTGGAATGTGTTCTCAAGGTGTTTCTGGATAAGGTTAGCATGCATGTAAATTAGGGAAAGTGCACAGCCCTCCCTGAGGCAGTGGGCTCCACCCAGCCCCTAAAGGCCTGGACAAAATAAAAACCTGAGAATAAAAGAATTCCATCTTCCTGCCTGGCAGTCTGAATCGAGTCATTAGTTTTGTGCTTCACAGCTCCAACTAGAGCGTCTCTAGCTCTGCTGGTTCTCAGCCCAGCACCCTCAGGCTGAAGCTGTATTTGCGGCTCCCTTGAGTCTCAAGCCTGCCAGATTTTGGGCCTTCTCAGCTCCATAATCACATGATCTGACTTGTTATTTTGTGTGTGTGTGTGTGTGTGTGTGTGTGTGTGTGTGTGTGTGTGTGTGTCTGTCTGTCTGTCTGTCTGTATAGGTGGAGGATCTCTAAACTGAAACTGAAATCCAAACTGCTCTAAAATATGATACTTTTTTGAGCACCAACATAATACCACAAATGGAAATTTTTACACCATGAGATTTTCATTCATGCATGAAATTATTAAAAATTTTCTTTAGGGCCGGAGGGTTAGCTCAGTGGTTCCCGTGCCTGCCTCGCAAGAGCAAGGTCCTGAGTTTGATCCCCGGTAACCACATATAATGCTGGGCGTGGAGACACGCCCACCAACAATCAACACCGCATACCACAATGCCGGGCGTGGTCGCTCACGCCTGTAATCCCAGCACTCGGGAGGCAGAGACAGGAGGATTGCTGAGTTCGTGGCGGCTTGCCTGGGCACCATAGTGAGTTCAGGGCCAGCCTGAACTACAACGCGAGACCCTGTCTCAAAAGCAAAAAAAAAAAATTTTCTTTAAAAAATTAGCTTAAAACCATATCTCTAAATTTACCAGTTAACAAGTCAATTTTGTGTTTAGACTTTTGTGTTTACATCCCCAAGCCATCTCGTTACCTATGTGCAAATATTCTGAAATATGGAAGAAACATCTGGTCTCAAGCATTGCAAATAAGAGGTGCTCAGTATGACTGAAGCAAGACCTGCTGGTTTCAGGGAAGATCAACCACCATTTATCTCATTGTCTTCCCTTCCACTGACCTTCTGATTCTTGTTCTCACTCTTATATGTGTTAGATTTAAATCTTCTTCCTACCATTTGGTTTGGTTCATTCTGCACTATTCTTAGAGACATCCCCAGATACAATTCTTCATAGGTCTGAATACTAGCCAGTAAGTCTTACTTTAACTGTGCATTCCCAAGCAAAGTGATACTAGCTTCCTGATTTCACTTGAATTTTTCTCTTCTTTCAACCTTAAGCTATATTTCAGGTTCCTTACAACTGTATGTCTCTATCATTTCCTGTAACTTCCTACTCTGCTAAATATTCTTCCCAACGTGATCCAAGTGTAACCTCTGTCAGTGCTGATCCCTGTGTTCTATGCATGGATACACCCAAGTCTCCAGAACAGGGCTTGTCTGCATCAAGTGTTCAATAAAAATTTGTGACTGAATGAATGGCTGTCCCTCTCCCACACTTCTACTCTAAAATCTTACTATATCTGACTAAAGTTTCCCTCCAAAAAATTAACTCTTATCCAGACCACAATTGAGCTAGTTGTAGGGATATCTAAGTACTTCGTCTAGCCATCTGCTTAAATACGAGAAGTTTTCAAGTCCTAGAAAACAATTTGTGTGGCTACTTTCCGAATTTTCTCACTCAAGGTATTTTATATTCATGAGCTTTGATGTTACCGCCACAACTCTGTCTCCAACTATGTTTCATTTCTGGTTTCTAAGAAACAGTGCAGTGCTCTTGGGCCAAGCCCCAGATGTGTCATTACTGATGAGTGAGGCTTCACTGAACCTTCTCCATCAATGAATATTGAGGCTTGGATCAGAAGCCAATATTTGGACGAAAGGCTAATGCTGATGTTTTCATTCTTCTTTGTGAGTGATTACCTTGCATTCAACTTTCTTATAGAGCACTGTGATTTCTAGAAAAATGTTCTTAGCTTAGAGAAGCTGGGATAGACTGGTTCTCAGTTAAAATAAAAGATACCAGTTTTAGTTATGCTTTATTCTAGGTAGGTATGCTGTCCTTTCTCAGATTATGCACAAAAAGAGAGGGAGAGAGAAAAACCTAAACGAGGACTCTGAATAACTAAGAAAGCTCCATTAGACCTTGGCAGAGACCCAACGAGACCACCAAGTTTGCTCATAAATGTGCAGTGTCTAATAAAAATGTGATTATTATTATTATACATTTATTGAGCAGCAAAAATGCACTAAATTTAAAAATGTATACACTGTTTTTCATATCTCCTGATGGGCATGTAGAAACTGCTGGATGTCTGTTTGCCCCAGTAACTGGCACATTGTCCTCACAGCCTGGTGGCTGCCAACTTCACCATCTTGTTCACATGCCTGTGTTTTCTGTGGAACAAGGATGACACTTCACCCATCACT
The DNA here is from genome assembly GCA_004025085.1 of Thryonomys swinderianus. Taxonomy (NCBI): domain Eukaryota; kingdom Metazoa; phylum Chordata; class Mammalia; order Rodentia; family Thryonomyidae; genus Thryonomys; species Thryonomys swinderianus. The sequence continues at coordinate 19,526 of PVIC010021165.1, forward strand.
CTCATCACTACCATGAAATTATGGATCAAGTTCCACTCTGTGGAGTCAATCCATGTAGGATAAGAATGTTTACCAAGTCTGCTGAGTTGTTTATATTTCTCCAAAGAAAGGAAGGACTCACTTGATGTTTCAGAGAAGAATTTGCTTCTTAAATCAAAGATCATACACAAGGAATGATTTTGTTTCCCATATGTACTTCTGACTCAGAAATCACTGCAGGTAACTGCTATTATCTAAGTGAACTCGCTTCTTCTTTGGAGAATAACAATATGAAATGAATTCCACAGAGGATTTAAAAATTCCCCCTAACAACAACTGTTTTACAAGCACTTCACCAACTCTTAGGCAATGTCTCTTAAAAATACAGCAAATGTTAATGAATGGGAAACCACAACTCATATTTCAACCCAGAAATGAGCACTCTGTAAACTGCTTGCTATATCTGAACTCTGAATAAGAAGAGTGAAATCCACTAAATACTGTGTAGGAAGCTCCTCTCTCAAGCAAGATGAAAGCCACTGTTTTCCTTCTCATCTCCTCTTTAAAGCTATATTCAAACTAAAATGAAGAGTAAATGCTACAGAACCCAAAATGATTAGCATCATTACTCCAGCATACCTAGGGCCAGGTGCTTAAAAGGTAGCTTCCCTTGGGCCGGAGATTTAGCTCAGAGGTTCCGGCGCCTGCCTTGCAAGCGCAAGGTCCTGAGTTTGATCCCGGTAACCACATACAACAATGCTGGGCTTGGTGACTCATGCCCACCAGCAATCAACCAGCAATCAGCACCACATTCTACAGTGCCCGGTGTGGTGGCTCATGCCTGTAATCCCAGCACTCAGGAGGCAGAGACAGGAGGATTGCTGAGTTCGAGGCTTGCCTGGACCACATACTGAGCTCAGGGCCAGCCTGAATTACAAAGCAAGACCCTGTCTCAGAAAAAAAAAAGGTAGCTTCCCTTTTTGCATCTACTATTATTTTCATGCATAATAATATATGTTCAACTGGTCATTTGTAAATTTAGCACTGGCTCCTCATTTTGATGGAATAAGGGATCATTTTCTTGTGCAATCACATCTTTTGAGCAATTTTTGTACCTGAATGGTATGAGTAAGACAAGTGATTAACTCTAAAAATGGTAGCAAGAGCACCCTTTAAAACTTAGGATAGCCGGGCGTGGTGGCTCACGCCTGTAATCCCAGCACTCAGGAGGCAGAAGCAGGAGGATTGCTGAGTTCGAAGCTTGCCTGGACTACATAGTGAGCTCAGAGCCAGCCTTAACTACAAAGCGAGACCCTGTCTCAAAAGAAAAAAAAAGAAAAAAAACTTAGGATAGTAGAACTGAGGTATAACTTAGTGGTAGAGCACTTGCCTAGTTTCTATCCATCTCCAACATTAATGAAATTGAAAGAAAGGGAGAGACAAAGAAATTTAGGACATGAATGTATTTGTGATTGGCTCACATTCTCCATCCTCTCTCATCCAATATGATAAATCAGCTGCAATTCTCTGTATACAAATTGAGAAAAGCTAATTATGCTGAAGGGGAAAAAAACTGCAGTGAAAAAGACTTACCCTAGTGTCCTCAAACAGCAGTTTTCTTAAAAGTCCAATTTTAAAATGAAGAAAGACTTAGCTTACCTCTGAGTCTACCCAGTTTTCTTAAATATCACTTCTTCGGGCCGGAGATTTACCTCAGCGGTTCCAGTGTTTGCCTCACAAGCACAAGGTCCTGAGTTCGATCCCGGTAGCCATATACAATGCTGGGTGTGGTGACTCACGCCCACCAGCAATCAATACCACATACCACAGTGCCGGGCGTGGTGGCTCACGCCTGTAATCCCAGCACTCGGGAGGCAGAGGCAGGAGGATTGCTGAGTTCGAGCCTTGCTGGGCTACATAGAGAGCTCAGGGCCAGCCTGAACTACAAAGTGAGACCCTGTCTCAAAAAAATATATATATTACTTCTTCACATGAATTTTATATTCAGAAAAATCCTGGGGCTGGGGGTGCAGCTCAGAGGCACAATGCTTGCCTCGTTCTGCAACTCTCTCAGCACTTGTGTCTGCACAGAAAATGCATGTGTCCATGCTACACCAAATTTAGGAATGTATTACACTGATCACATCATTTAGAGAAAGTATTCTTAGGACAGGGTTCTAAGGCCAGGATGAGGCTAATGCAGGGGAGACACTTAGGATCCAGGATTTAAGAGACCGTACCTCCCTGGGCTGACCAGTACAGGTGCAGCCCCAAGAGAGCAACCCTTACATTTTGCTTCTGGAGAACATCTTGGATCATGACTGAGCAACCCTGTTATGACTGAGCAAGTCTGGTCATTCCAACCCATGAGGGAAAGCCAAGCTCTATCCCTGTGGGTCGCCATGAGTTTTCTTGTGACTAAAATATGGGCCTCTACCAGGCAGGGGCTGCTATATCCAGGCCATCATATTTGTGATATTAAAATATGGCAAAATATTAAAAATGGCAAATTGCTGGGCATGGTGGCTCATGCCCGTAAATCCAGCACTCGGGAGGCAGAGACAGGAGGATTGCTGAGTTCAAAGATTGCCTGGGCTACATATTGAGCTCAGTGCCAGCCTGAACTACAAAGCAATACCCTGTCTCAAAAAAAAAAGTGGCAAATTCTGGTATTTTGAAACATAAACTTTTAATTGGCACATACAACTGTACCTATTTTGGATACTCAAATTTTTTTTTTTGAGAGAGGGTCTCACTTTGTATTTCAGGCTGGCCCTGAGCTCATTATGTAGCCCAGGCAAGCCTTGAATTCAGCAATCCTCCTGCCTCTGCCTCCCGAGTGCTGGGATTACAGGTGTGAGCCACCACGCCCGCCTGGTACTGTGGTATGTGGTATTGACTGCTGGTGGGTGTGAGTCATCACGCCCAGCATTCTATGTGGTTACCAGGATCCAACTCAGGACCTTGAGCTTGCGAGGCAGGAGCTAGAACCACTGAGCTAAATCTCTGGCCCTGGATACTCATATTTAATACATGCATACAATATATAATGTATTAGACATGGGTATTGGGCACACCCGTCGCCATCTCAAGAGCTATTTTTTTCCTGCAGCACTGGGGATGAAACCCAGGCCCTCACAAATGCTAGTCAAGTGCTCTATCACTGAGCTGCATCACCAGCCCCAAGAATTATTTTAAATGGCATTGCACAGCTCTTACCGCTGGAGTGAATGGGACCCTCCTTGTGAACTCTTGTCTGCAGACCTCTCCTCCATCAGCTGTGCCTCTCTTTTCTTCCTGAAGCCTTTGCAGTTGTCACTGTGAGTTAGAGGCCGGAGAGGACCGGAGTTCTTTCTTCCCTCGCGTGGTGCCTGGTCCCTGCAGAGGATGTGAGGTACTTGCTGCTTTCTTGTCTGCTCTTTCTTGTCGGGTTTGGCACACAGCAATGATTTGCTCATTCCCTGCATCTCGGGAATTCCTCGACCTCCAAGAGCTCTGAAAGCCACCTGAGGACCTGGGGCTACAGGCTGGTCCTGGAGTGGACACAGTGGCCATGCCATGGTTGCTCAATGAGATTAGTCTCTAGTCGATGCCCACAGCCTCATTGAAAAAGGCATTCTGTAATTGGTGCCATTAGCCTGGCTACCATCAGCGGTTCCCAAACACTTCCTGGAGGGACTGCAGGAGGCACCGGCCTGGGTTCACTCATGTAGAACAGCAGGCACTGCGCTAATTCCCAGGCTCCCACCATTAGGGAGAGAAGCAGCTCATTAGAGATCCTCCCCTCTCAACACCAATTACCCCAGGATAATGATCAACACGGAGCCAGCTAGAAACCTTCAGCGCTGACCAGTTCCGCTCTCATTCATGATCTCTGTTGATTACATGCTCAGAAGTAAACCCCAGACCCTCCTATATTGCCCAACTGGGCTTGCCCACATAATCAGCCATGTGGACACTGGGTCACATTAATTGAGAGGCTGTGTGATCTTAGCTACCTGTAAGACTTTCACAGAAAATCCTTAAACAGAACAGAGTAGCATAGAAATTGTTTTTTCTATTTTTCCAGTGAGGTGAGGAAACAGACTTTTGCAGCAAAATCATTTTTCTCCAAATTATTAAAGTATATCTCATCTTTGGAGAAAATTGTCTAGAGTTGAAATCCTAACATGATACCCCTTTCTCCCATGCCACATTCATTTTGGCTGCAAAATGTTTGTGGGGGCAGAAGAAGAGTCTGGAAGGAATTCCTAGAAAAGCAGAAAGCACAAAAAAGCACTCTTCCCTCAGCCTGTGTCTTCACAAATTACTGGGTTGTATTGTACTGCAGTCCTGGACCCCAAAGTCTGAGTTTCGAATACTTGTGCCCAGTGCCACTGACACTTCTTTTTTGTTTCCTTGCTCTCTTTCTGCCTCATTCACTTCTCACTACAAGGTTTCATGGAAGTTCAGAAGCCAGCATTTTCTGGCCTGCAAGTTTGCTGATCACTCTTCCCCCAGCTATCCCCACCCCACCCCCACTCCCACTACCACCTGCAAAGGTGCCTGGTTGCTCCTGTCTGCACTTGTTTATGGCGATGTCTTCATAGTGCTGCAATAAGAAAATGTATTATTCAATTGTTTCATGACTTTAAATGAATCAACCAGTTGTTTTCGCTATTATATAAATATTCTTTCAAATATGTAGAAGTATTTTTGGAGCCGATGATATTCCTGACAGATCTTGTTCTTAGGCTCTAATGAAGAAGATGTTTTTACAGATAAACCAAGCTGCACAGAGCTCATACATTATAAGAATGCTGTTAGAAACATAGCCTGTGTTTTTCTAGTCTTAACCTCATATTCTGAAATCCCAAAGGAAAAAGCTATAACTGTTTGGAATGTAATAGAGCTGTCAAAACTACATGAAATCAACTCCACAAACAACAAAACATAAATCACTCTTCTGTTTAATTTGTGGCAAGATGAAAATAGAAATTGTTGCTTCCAGATAGAAAATACAAACAAGGGATATAGGCGCCCTCTTCTGGAGAGGACCAACCCTACCCCTGCTGAATAGCTTTCTCCAAATCAAAGTTGCAAAATACTGGGTACTTCAAAGAATATTCACCCTCCTAATTATAGTACAAGAATACTCTGATAGCCAAGGCCATGATGACTGCATTGTCCTTGTAATCAGAGGCCTTGCCTCCCAAATTCAAGTTCTTAGCTTAGTTTAGCACATCCACCTGTAAGTTACTATTGCCCTGTGAACTCACTAAGGAGCTTGGGACAGCTCCACAGTAATTTTTAAAGACCATTCTGGCTTACAGAGAGTCCTTCTGGGCTCCTTTGGGTCTGGCCCCTTTCAGGACAGGTATACTGAAGCCATCATAGCCTTATTTTGCATCTAATGGTTTGGTCTTTCCCTTTATCAAACACTGTACATGAATTACATGGGAAAGAAACCCTGCTATGAGAGAGTTTTGTAGTCATTGTCCTAGGAGCAATAATGGTGCTGTTCATGTGTTGGGAAAACATGCTAGGCCAGGAGCTCTTCCATAGTACATATCATGCTTTGTTGGAGCTGCTTCACTGTTTGTATGAATGACTTTGATTGAAAGCTCTGTGACCAGGAGACCATCTCTTCTGGACTTTTGCATTTTCAGAGTCCTGCCCAATTTCACAAGAGCATGAGATGGTTTCTAATATGGTACTATAGTGACATGCAAATCTGGCTTGCTAAAAGCTCCAGCCAAGACTCCCATACAGGTATCAGCATGAAAAGGGAATGGCAAGGGGCAAGAGGAATTGTGGTACAATCAAAAGAGGCTTCCCTTTGTCACCTAAGAGAGAACAGAGGCCAGAGGAGGGCAAAGGGCAGGGACGGCTGCAGTGGGGTATGTCACCTAACACAGCTGCACCCAATCTTCAGCACGCATCAGACTTACCTGTGGAGTTTGCTAAACGCAGGCTGCAGGGTCCCATCTTAGAGTCTGACTCAGTGCTTCTGGCCAAGAGCCCAAGAATGGACATCTCTGCTGAGCTACCAGGTAACACTCAGGCCATGGTGTGAGGACCACTTTTTGAGAGGGACTGATATACAGTGGGGGTTCAGAACTCTCCTTAACTGCACAACAGAACCACCTGAAGACTTCTGGAGACATCGGTTGCCCAGACAACATTCAAAACAACCAAAAGCAGAAATTGTAAAAGGAAGCATCTTAAATTTACCTCCCCAGTCAGAGTTTGAGACAGGCTTTACCAAAAGCAGAGGCCTCATGCCTCTCAGTGTCAGCAACAGACAAATAATAACACACCCTTTGATTTCAATGACTTCTACTCCCTTGGCCCCAGTGAGCTGTCACAATCCATGGGACATCGCTGTCATTGCTGTCATAACCACAGACACAATCAAATCCCAAGCCACAGTATCTGTCCAGGTGCTGAAGATGGAGCACTACTGGTGAATTACAGTAACAAAGTATCTTGTACTTTTTAAAAAGAGTAAAATCTTTACCTAGAAGAAAGTACTTAAATAGACCACTTCCGATGTTGCATCCAACACAAAAACTTCAAGTTTTGGGGGGTTCATTTTATTTCCTTTGTAAAATCAGGGTTAATAATTTTAACGTTTTATCCAGATTTTAATTTACAGAATTTCTTTTACAAAATAAACTCAGTTAAGAAAGAAATTTCAATTTTCACCTATTCACATATTAGCTGATCTCACTGACTAATTAGCTGAGTGGGGGTGTCTTTTTAAAAGAGCCATATGTTAATAGTGTAGTTCAATGACATCTATCCTACATGGCAGCACAATATTGGAGTTAAGAAGAAAGGCTGGGGTGGGTGAGTACCCCAGAGGTACAACACAAATCTAGAGGCTTCCACCCAAACATGAAAACATTTAAGGAAAGAAGAAAGAAAATGCAGAGGAGGAGGGCAGCTGAACTCTGGCTGTCACTGGCCATTTGCTTAACTTCTCTGTGCCTCAGTCCCAGAGCCACAGCGACCTCCTCCTTGTGGAAAGGTGAAACAGGCACAGACATGTTGTGTGTTTTGCAGGGTAGCTTTTGGCTGGAAACATTTATGTTAGCTTTTACTGTACCACACTCATCTGCTTTAAAAACAAGCTTTTTCATTTTTTTTCAGTATTTTGGAAATTTGCAGAGTCCCATACCAAAATTTATCATGGAAAACAGTATTCTAAAATTCTTAAGTCAATTAAACAGTCATTTGAAAATAAACACCTAGAGAACTCAAAGGCATTCATATTATTTTATATAGACACAGGTCTTTCTGTCTTAGTAAAAATATTAGGACAATACCAGTAATACCTTTCCTCCTTTTAGATATTACTTTTTCTCCAAAGAGTTTGATGTGTTTTTTCCTAAGAATTTTCTTCAACAATCTTGGCTAGAGGAAATAATCCTAGTTAAAATAGCATGTGTTCTGTAGGAAACAATAATTATGATGTAATTTTACAATCTTAAACTTTATGAAGGAAAAAATGATATAAACTCTGTCATCTTCAATATTATTTTTAAAAGCATCACATTTAAGGTAGGCTTTCCTATTATTATTATTATTAGCAATAATAATACTAATTATTATCATTAGCCCTTGGCAGCTGCTCAGACAAAGAAACTAGAGACTCAATAAGCTTCTCTAAGTTTAGCATTTTCATGTAACATATAATTTTAAAATCCTGAAAATAGATTTAAACACTAGTAATGCTATATTTGTTTCCTTAATAGTGTTGTGATGTAAGAGATTTCTTTCTTATTGAACTTGCTTCTTCCAGCTGTGTACATAGCAATTATTCAAACCTCTGTAACTCACTTTAGCCATAGACAGAGAGCCTAATAAATCTTACTGGAGTCTGGAGTAAAATATATCAATTAACTTTGTTAATCTTGACACACTTTATTGTGCTTCTTAATTCAGTTTATGTCCAAGCATACAGAAAGATATATACAAACTTCCATGTTATAACACCCTATTTAAAAAATCAATAGATGAGATAAGGAAATTAATAATTTGAATAAGAATTAAAAGAAACTAACTCCACTAATGTTTCATATACTTAAAGTACCATTATGGATATTTATCAGAGACAAATCTGAAAATGCTCAATTGCATCAGAGAATCAGTGGGGACTGATAGCATGTGTGCTTTATCTATTTTTTCCAAACATCATTTGCTTTTTCCATTTCTGTTTGATCCATATTTTTTCAAATACCTTCCCTGACGTTTATATAATCTACTCTGTGCTGTCTCTGTCTAAGCTCATATCCACTGTGATCCATTTCATCAAACTTAAGAGTATAAATATGCATAATTAAGTTGTATCTCCTTATTTCCTGCAGTTCATAAAATGTCAAGTGTTTAAAAAAAAAAAACTTGCCAGATGTGGTGGCTCATGCCTATAATCCCAGCACTCGGGAGGCAGAGACAGGAGGATTCTGAGTTCGAGGCTTGCCTGGGCTACATAGTGAGCTCAGGGCCAGCCTCAACTACAAAGCGAGACCCTGTCCTCCCAAAAAATAAAGGGATGAAAAAGAAATTCCAAATAGCTATAGGTTAGAGATTTATAGGCCTCAAAATATAACAAGCAAATAAATGATGTTGCATTAAGAACATGAAAAATACCAGCTTAAATTGTATGTATGAAGGAGGGAGAGTTCAACACATTTTTCTCACACCAACAGAAAAGATAAGTCAAGCAAACAAAAAACAGCAGCCACTATGTCTACAGATGAACCAAACAGCACAACTAGCAAGCTAAATTTATTAGGCACATACAAAAAAATAATTAGAAAATATGCATGTTTCTCAAGTACAAATAGGATACTTACCCCCCAAAAAAGAGAAAATAATAAAGTAATTGGCTCTGTATTAAAAAAAACTGTCACACAAACCATATTATCCAAACTAAAAACAATACAATAAAAAATTAATAAAGTCTGTACATTGGAAATTTTAAAACTTTTGAAAAAGATGCCAAAATATCATAATGAAAATTTTTTTTTTTGAGACAGGGTCTCACTTTGTAGTTCAGGTTAGCCCTCAACTCACTATGTAGCCCAGACAAGCCTCGAACTCAGCAATCCTCCTGCCTCTGCCTCCCAAGTGCTGGGATTACAGGCATGAGCCACCACACCTGGCACTGTGGTATGTGGTAATGATTGCTGGTGGGCATGAGTCACCACGCCCAGCATTGTACGTGGTTACCAGGATCGAACTCAGGGCCTTGCGCTTGCAAGGCAGGCGCTGGAACCACTGATCTAAATCTCCGGCCCTGAAATTTTTTTTTTTTTTTTTTTTCTTTTTG
>PVIC010021166.1:0-28755 GCA_004025085.1 Thryonomys swinderianus
CCCCTTCCCTTTCCCTTTCCTTTTCCTTTTCCTTTTCCTTTTTCTGTACCAAGGATTGAACTCAGGGCCTCATGCTTGCCAGGCAGGTGCTGTGGTGCAAATCTTTTACTGTAAAAGAGTACATTTTCCTTTTGACAGGTGCATAATTGACACAGGATTGACAGGAAGCATAATTTCTTTTTCTTTTCTTTTTTTGTGATAGGCTCTTGCTGTGTAGCTTAGACTGCTCTTAAACTTGAGGTGATCCTCTTGCCTCTGCCTCCTGAGTTACTAGGATTACAGGTGTGCTTCACCACAGCAAGCAGAAAGCATAATTTCAACAGGCCCAATTTTACACCTTCTCTGTCAGCGCCTCGCGTGGGCTCAGCAGCAGGAGTGTGTGGGCATGGAGGCAGCGGCAGGCACTAACCGCATCTCCTGCTCGCTGGGTGGAGGGGGCTGCCATCAACCCTTGAGAATTTAGCCAGCTGAGAGGCAGTTGTAGCACCCCAGGGAGAGACAGTAGTGGCATTTCTGAGAGCCTGAGGGCTTCCAGAAGTGAGGCAGTGGCTAAGGTTGGGTAAGATAGGGTAGGGTAGAGTAGGGTAGGGGGTGGGAGTCCCGGAACATTCCAGGACAAAGGGAGTCTAAGCAATGAGTTTGGAAACCAGGTCTCAGGAGAGGGTGTTCTGTGTACACCGTCGCAGTGCAGTTTCTGCTGGCTGGCAGGAGCAGCTGGGTAGGGAGGGGATGGAAATGGCACTGAGCTTTGCTTCTTGCATTTCCTGTCTTTCCGTTTACAGGTTTACAGTCTGTGTGGGGATTAAGGGGTTTGGGGAGCAGCGTGTTGATGGGGGGTGGGGGAGCTTTCTTTGTGTGTGTGTCTCTATTTCAGGTTCTGAGTTTGTCCTGGGCCCTGAGAGGATTTTGTGGACTGAAGCAGAGAAGATGTCTTTCAGAACTCTGCTGGCTGGAGGGGACTTGATGGGTTTCCTGGGTGGAGGATGAGCCAGAAGGAGGGGAGCCTTGCCCTGCAGATCTCAATGAAACTTAGGACTGCTCTCCCAGGGAGGTGGCAGGACTGCCACTGGAGGTTTAAAATACAGAGCAGGGATTGGATTCCATCTGGAACGGAGGGTGTGGTCTGAGGCTAGGGTGGACCACATGGTCTCCCAGCCTTCTTTGTTCTGAGAGGAGACACCCTACCCCTCCTTTGCTTGAGAAATTCCTGGGACTAGAATGGTTTTCTTTTGGGCCCTTCAAGATTATTGCTGGAAAACAAAGCATCCTGGATCCTTCGGCTTCTAGAGCGACAAGCAGGAAAGTCCCCACCTTTGACTGGAAAATAAGCTTGCCATTGACCTGAGCTTAGTGGAACAAAGAGAATGTCATTCTTACTTAAAACACAACTGCAGGGAGGTGACATATAATGCTGTCTGGAAATGGCCAGCCACCTTCTTCTGGGTGATTGTCTGGCTGGGGTCAGAATTAATATTGTCCCTTTCCATTTTTTTTTTCTTTTTGAAACAGGGTCTCGCTTTGTAGTTCAGGTTGGCCTTGAACTCACAGCAATCTCCCTGCCTCTGCCTCCCAAATGCTGGGATTACAGACATGAGCCACCATGCCCAGCATTGTGATATGTGGTATTGGGTATTGAACTCGGGATGTTGCGCTTGCCAGGCAGATGCCAAAACTACTGAGCTAAATCCCTAGCCCACCATATCCATTGTTGAGAGGGTCCCGCTTTGGGCAGTATCATACATGGTAGTTCCCCTGTGCAGAAGCAAAGTAGCTCAGTAGAAACTTCATTTTGAAATGAGAAGGAGCAGTGAAACGTAGGCATTTGAAAAACATTGCTTTCCATTCAAAAGTACATATGTGGGGCCGGAGGGTTAGCTCAGTAGTTCCGGCGCCTGCCTCGCAAGCGCAAGGTCCTGAGTTTGATCCCCGGTAACCACATAGAATGCTGGGCATGGAGACACACCCACCAACAATCAACACAGCATACCACAATGCCGGGCGTGGTGGCTCACGCCTGTAATCCCAGCACTAGGGAGGCAGAGACAGGAGGATTGCTGAGTTCGTGGCAGTTTGCCTGGGCACCATAGTGAGCTCAGGGCCAGCCTGAACTACAAGGCGAGACCCTGTCTCAAAAGCAAAAAAAAAAAAAAAAAAAAAAAAAAAAAAAAAGGACATATGTGGCCGGGCGTGGTAATCTGAGCACTCAGGAGGCAGAGACAGGAGGATTTTTGGGTTCGAGGCTGGCCTGGGCTACATAGTGAGCTCAGGGCCAGCCTGAATTACAAAAGCAAGACCCTGTCCCAAAAAACAAAACAAAACAAAAAAGTCCATATGTGTCTTTCAGTTTTGTATTCTAAATGACATGTACAACTTTTAGCATCCTACTCCTTCATTTCTTGATGAAGAGAAGAAACTTCAATTTTGAGAAGCTCACTTAAAAACACCCAGAATACCAGCATAGCGCTGCCTCTGTCACTGGGGGCACAGACCCTTGAGGACCTGGAAGTCCATGCCTGGATGCTGCGCAGCTGGAACAGCCAGGATTGCAGATGTTGAGGCCTGGGACCACTGGGCCCTCTGTGACCAGAGCCGATTGTAAAGGGTGAGGGTTACGGACTAAAGAGTCACACCCTTGTGTCTTGTCTGCCACTTCCTGTGTAGTAAACAGGGCTCCTGTGGCCTCTTCCTCATCTGTAAAGTGAGGAGGAGCTGTCACCTGTTTCTAGGGCATCTGTGAGAACCAAGAGGAGGAGGTAGAGGGCAGCACTAAGGCAGGGTAAGCCATGGCACCGGGAGGGCCAGCCCTGTCACCCCTATGGGTTCACAGTACTGTCCTGCTATCTCCTGTGGGCAAAAGGGGGAAATGACCTTCAAGCATCTTCATGTTGGCGGGACATGTGACATGTGGCCTTCAGTCTTCTCTCTGCCCCATCTCTGCAGCTGACAGGTTCACTGAGGCTTTGCCAGAATGTTTAGTTAGCTTTTCCTCACACGGGCCTTTCTTCAGATTCTGCCTCACACTGCTAACCACAGACCTCTCTGGGAACACATATCTTTTGCCAGAACGAACCTGACCTCCCTGTAGAAAGGAGTTTTATGGCAGTGGCATATGTAATCGTGAGAAGGGCACTTGGCTGGCTCACTGGAGACCCTTGCTCAGTCGCTTGGGAATGGATAGTGAACCGCCACAGGGCCCGGCTTTGTCGTCCCCGAGACTACCAATCACACAAGCAGAAGGGAGAAGGAAACTTTGTTCTCTTCCTCCTGGGATCAGTGCTTGCAATCTACAAAGTAAACCAACCCAAAACAGATTAACATGAAAAAAATAAAACAGGTTTAATTCAGATTTAGGCATGGACGTTCACAAAGAAATGTGGCCCAAGGGTGTGGTTAGAATTTGGGGCTTTTATAATATCTTAATGTAAGCAGAGGAAAAGGGGTTTGAGATTTCTGGGGGCTAGACAATTAGAAGAAGGTAAAAGGAGGACACGCATGGTAGATATGGGCTGTTTAGTAAGTAAAAGTTGTTTCAGGTGCTCAGCGTTGTCTGGTTTTCTTCCTGCTATGGAAGAGGAAGGAGAGATCTTTACACATAGAAATTTATGTGCTGCTTTAAACTGAAAGTGGGACAGCAGAGAGCTGAGTGCTTTCTGGTCAGAACAATTCCTTGTCAAAGTGGCTGGTATAGTCTGCTCCTCTTCATTGGTAACTTACAGTCTATGAAAGAAAAATAAAGACTAAGACCAAAGACTGAGCCCGAAGTACAAGCCTGGAGGCTGGGCTCTGGGGGATGAGGTCTGGGCGGAAGGGGAGGTGTAAGTGTTGCGAAGCGGAAAGGCATGTGGTACGTCCCTTTGAAGCTGGGAAGCTGTCTTTCTGAGCACTAGGCTTAACTGGCCATTCCTGGGCACATGGCAGCCTGGAGGTGCTCACCTCAGTACAAGGGCAGCCCAGGCATCATAGTGCCAGCGGTGTCTGCTCCATACAAGATGTGCCAGGTCAGAATGGTGGCACCCGTGAGGTCTGCACTGGGCTCAGCTGGTGAGGGGAGCAGGTTGAGTTGTTATATACCCATCAAACATGAAAATTACTAAAATAATACACAAACACACACAAAAATAGTATGTGAACACTCAAGTGCAAGGAATAGAACCTTTAAAAAAATCCCAACTGCAATATTTAGAAACCCTTTGGCAGCAAGTGATAGAAACTCAAACTTACTAGTTTAAGCAAAAATGAGAATTTATGGTCTCATGGGTCTGGGAATCATATATATATATATATATATATATAAAATTTTTTTTTTTTTTTTTTTTTTTGCTTTTTGAGACAGGGTCTCGCTTTGTAGTTCAGGCTGGCCCTGAGCTCACTATGGTGCCCAGGCAAGCTGCCGTGAACTCAGCAATCCTCCTGTCTCTGCCTCCCGAGTGCTGGGATTACAGGCATGAGCCACCACGTCCGGCATTGTGGTATGCGGTGTTGATTGTTGGTGGGCGTGTCTCCATGCCCAGCAGTATATGTGGTTACCGGGGATCGAACTCAGGACCTTGCGCTTGCAAGGCAGGCGCCGGAACCACTGAGCTAACCTTCCGGCCCCAGATATATTCTTAGATTTCCAGGTCCATTGATTCAAACACTGTCTCTGGGATTCTTTTTGTTCCCTTCTCTTATCTATACTTGTCCTCTCTCTGTCTAATTCTTGGCAAGGTCAGGGGTCAAATAACAGTTAATTTGGGGACCCAGATGCCCACAGATCATCTTTCCTGGAAACCAACAGGAGGGCTAGAAAAGACTGTTTTTGGTGACACCGTATCATTTTACAGAACTGGAGAAAAACCGGTCATGTGAAATGGCTGTTACGGAGTCAGGTGATGAAGGACTGGCACCCCATTTGGAAATACCAGCTTTCCACCCCAGTCACGCAGGACTGAGGCACCTCCGGGAAGCACCCGGAGATGTGTCAGTACCCAACCTGCCTGAGTGATGGAGGATTAGATTTTCAAGTTGTTTCTGTAGGAAAAAAAAAAAAAATCAGTGTTTAAAAGAGAATAATTTGACCTACAGGTGATCTTCTTATTACATTATGACTGAGGCTAAAATTGGTATTTGCTTTTCAGCTTTGCTTGTTACACTAGTGTTTGGGTCACTGTCTCTGCAGAGGCTATGGACCATATGGGCTGTGTTGTGGTTGTTTAGCTCTACTATTGTAGGTTAAAAGCTAACCAAATAGTCTTGGCTATGTGCAGATAAGGTCTTATTTATTTGTGGTATCAGAAATCGAACTCCATCCTTTGTGTTTCCAAGGTAGGCACGTTACCACTTGAGCTAAATCCCTGGCCAGTGAAGCTTTATTCATAGAAATACATTTGATCAGATTTGGCTTGCAAATTTCTTGCCAATCTTTTGGTACTGACTTAAAATATACAAAACTTAATGGGGCTCCATGCTGAAAATTTTGTATTGTAATAGGCCATAAGGCCCTGCTCCAAAGTAAAGTGTGTGTGTGTGTGTGTGTGTGTGTGTGCTTTATTTATTTATTTATTTATTTTGAGACAGGATCTCGCTTTGTAGTCCAGGCTAGCTCTGAGCTCACTATGCAGCCCAGGCAAACCTCGAACTCAGCAGTCCTCCTGTCTCTGCCTCCCAAGGGCCGGGATTACAGGTGTGAGCCACCACGCTTGGCTAAAGTGTGTGTTTTTAAACTACCTACCTGAAAAGGGATTAAAAATCAAAATATATAAATAGTGTTTCCGATTTCATAACAAAAAAATCCAATAACCTGATTTCAAAATGGCCAAAGGACTAGAATGGACAAGAAAAGCTGGTATTTCCAAGAAGAATGATGCTGAATCAATCATCAGGAGAATATAAATCAAAACAATAGTGACACATCACTTCATAATTGTTAGGATGCCTGCCGGGAATGGTGGCTCACGCCTGTAATCCCAGCACTCAGGAGGCAGAGACAGGAGGATGCTGAGTTCGAAGCTTGCCTAGGCTACGTAGTGAGCTCAGAGCCAGCCCGAACTACAAAGCGAGACCCTGTCTCAAAAAAAACAAAAAACAAAAAAACATAATTTTTAGTATGGCCATTATAACAAAAATGACAAGTATTGACATTTTAGATCTAAACCATAACACTCCTGCTTCATTATAGTATTATTAATAATAGCTAGAAGGTAGAAACAAATATCTAAAATGGATACATAAAGTACAATGTGGTATATGCATACAGTGGCATATTATTCAGCCTTGATGAAGAAGGAAATCCTACCTTAGCTATAGCATGAGTGAACCTAGAGAACATTAGGCTAAGTGAAATACAGCAGTGCATTTGTACTCATCTTTAGTTGGTTCCAGGAGGCATAATGCATATCGAAAGTGACAAGTACCAAACATAGTTTCGGTTGGGAAGGGTGGCAAGTCACAAGGCAATCAGAAAAACAAGTTCAAGTTTGCATGTCAGGTACCAAATGACAAGTATCTGGACAAAATTTTTGTATCAAAATATGCCTAGTACCAAATTTGAGTTTCCAAGCAATCAGGTACCAAGGTATTACTGTAAGCCAGTCACACCAAGACAGATACTGCCTAATGCCGTTCAGATGAGGGATTTAAATAGTCTAATTCAAGTTGGGTGTGGTGGTGCCTGCCTGTAATCCTAGCATTTGGGAGGCTGAGGTAGGAGGATTGCTAAATTCAGGGTCAACCTGGAACTCCACAGTGAGTTCCAGACCAGTTTGAACTGTACAGTGAGACCCTGTTTTGAAAAAAAAAGAGTTGATTTATAGAAAATATAAGAGTGATTACCAGAAGATGGGGGAGAGGGCAATGTAAGGAGTTGTTGTTTAGCAGGTATCACATTCCATGTATACTCAGTGAAAGGTTTTAGAGAAATAGTAATAATTCCGTACTGTATGCTTAGAAGTTTAGAAGGGCAGACATCATTTTTGTAAACCAATAAATACGCACACACACATGTACTGTATATATTAAATCAATTTTATTATAGTTTGTTTTTTGTTGTTAATGTGGTGGGAAGGATTTGGAAAACATACACTTTGTCCCATCATGAAAGTGAGAATTAGGACTACCTCATCCAGAAGGATAAATCATATCCATCACAAATTGATTTACTGAGCATGCCTATCATGGCCACATCCAAAGAGTGGCATCCAGAGGCCATAATGATATGGCCCAGTTCCAACCTTGGCCAGAAAAGTTTTGTCTCACCAGTTTGGGGCATGCATACAGTCATGTCATGAATTTGGGATTGCTGAGCATGCCTAGTTGAGGTTGAAAGCTCCCTCCTGCACCTTCCAAACCAGGTGTTCTTGGGATTGAAAACGGTCATTGTTCAGTCAACAGAAGGCCCTCACAGCTCTGGTGGGAAGGTCACCTGAGAAGGGCTGGCTCCTCATGGATTTGCATTTCAGCACATTCAGATTCTGCCTCCACCAGGTGCTGTTTTAATTGGCACAGAGACTGGCTGAGAACCCCTGAGGGCCTGTCCAGATCTGAGGATGGAGCTGGATCCTGGGATGCCATGGGCTGAGTTGATGGGATTTTGGACCCTCTTGTTTTTTGTGGTTCTGATGAGGTGTGGTTCAGAGAGGCGGCCTGGAGCTTGGGATCTGTGTGAATGTCCTAGGGGATAGACTCCAAGGCCAGAGCGAAGAGGAAACTCTGAGAACATTCCATTTGAATAGATGCACTTAATAAGAGCAATGGAAAATGGCAAACCTGGCTTGGGGAGAGGGAATGTGCTTTTTCATGTAAAAGAAGCAAACAAAAAAATGTGACTGTGGGAAGCTTCCAACAAAGTAAGATGACCTGAAGGCTGGATTTTAAAATTGGCACAGAGGGAAATCTCATTTCCACAGCCGATGACTCCCCTTCAGCTATCTTCATGCCAGTGGAGCAAACCAAAATAATTTTGCAAATGAGAGTTGATGCAGGGAAGAAAGCTGAGCCTGGACTGTTCATACCAGATGAAAACCCTGAAGGCTGTTTAGCGCGACATCCTTGGTTTGGAGGTTGATGGTGTCTGGAGAAAGACGGGTCATGCACACGTGCCATTCAACAAGATCCCAACAGATAGAGTACTAGCTGTGTTTACTTTGTATCCACCACCTTTGTTTGTTTTTCTCTCTAGAAGGAATGTCTTTGTCCTGCTATAATTAATTGTAACCAGCTTTTGTTTACATTGGGATACATGGTAACTGCTAAGAGTGCTCAAAGTATGTTCGCAAGTGGTGTTTTGTAACTAGGGCCTGATTTTTAAAATTTTGTTTTATTACACAAGCTAGAGAAAGATACATCTGGATGGAAGTTTTAAATCATGGAGCTGCATATATACACAGCAAGTGTGAAAACCTTTTTTGCCCTCTGTGTCTGCTGACATTTGGTGATGTCTTTCCCAGTCCCTCCCCTCTGTCCCCTCCCTTTCCCTTCTCAATGGGCTACAGCTCTCACCCTTTATTTTGTTCAGATGAGGCTTGAACTTCCTATTCTCCTGGCTCAGCCTCCCAGAGTGCTGGGGCCACCACATTGGGCTTCTAGGCCTCTTTGTAAATACTGACAGCTTACATGTGTGCAAATGTGTACATGTACACAATTAGCTTTGCTTTTAATGCATAATAGAGTCAAAATATGTGTTGTTATACAACTTGCTCTTTTTTTTTTTTGGCTTCAATGTGTAGCACTGTCATATCACCCCATTTGGGTATGAGCACTTTTTTTTTAATCCTGCAGAATATTCCATCATATGAATTGCATTCATAATTTATTGAACCATTTCCAAGCCTTTTCTTTTTGCAGTTAAATGAAGCAATGATAACACAAGCTTGTGCACGCATCTTGCTGACCTTGCCGGAGTTGGCTTTGAAGCAAGACTTCTAAGCACATGAATGACTGGGGCAGGGAGTGGTAGACTTCATCCCTTTGGGCCGGATCCACCCTCCTAGTATTTTCATATGCTCAGGAACAACTTCACTTTTTTTTGGTTGTGATACCAGGGATCAAATGCTGGACCTTCCACTTGTCATGCAGGCATGGCACCACTGGGGTACATCCTGGGCCCAGGCTTCTTTACTTTTAATGAATGCAGAAAACAAACACATAAAGTCAGAAGTCAAAATAGTTTCTGATATATGAAACTTATATGAAATTACAAGTCTAGCATCAGGTAAGTAAAGTTTTGTCAGGACAAAGCCATGCGCTCATTGGTTGACCTTTTGTCCACGGCTGCTTTCATGTTACAGCAGCAGCGTTGAGTAGCTGGGACAGAAACCATATGTCCAGTCAAAAATATTTACCATCTGGCCTGTTAACTGGAAACATTTGCTGGCCCCTGACTTAGGGCAAGTTACTAGTCTCTCCATGTCTCCGCCTTCTTTTCTGTAAGAAGGAGATAGTAATACCTACTTCGTAGAGTTTGGTGACTTAATAGATTTATCAAATCAATATCATATGTAGAATATGCCAGATGTATCACGTATTGAATATATGCATATAAATTACACATAAAGCTTGGAGCTTTTAAAGTGCTCGATAAATTTTAGCTGCCATTACTGCACAGTTGTTATTGCTGTCACGACTCTCGGCGCACAGTTACCTGGGTGGAAGTGGGCTTAATGGTTAGGGGTGTATCAGTAAGTGTTGCCAGCTTTCCTTTCCGTTCAGCTCCACCAATCTGTGCCCCACTGGTGGAGCTTCTGCCTTCTCATGTTCTTGATAACCCCAGGTAAGGGATCAGGGATTGGATAAGAAAAATATTTGGTTTGAGGGCTCGGTTCTAACTTCTGTCAGACTATCCAGAGCCAGAAGTTCCCCTAAAAACACTGCCCAGACTTCGGGGAGTGACTCTCCCTGGAAGGCTCTATCTATCTGTCTGTCTGTCTGTCTGTCTGTCTGTCTTATCTATTTATTTATTTATTGCAATCATTTAAAAGTGAAGAAGGCTGGGTCCTGGATGGAGCTCTGTAGCGCCATGCCAGAAAGGTCTAAAGAGGGATTTGCTGAGGAAGGCCTCTTCCCTGCTCAGCTCTTGACCTCTAACTTGCATTTTACAGTGAAGCAATTGAGGGGCTTGGAAATGCTGTGCATCAAACACTGGAAGGTGAATACAGAAGGTCGGTAGGAACCAAGTTGTGGAGGCCTCATAAGTGCTTCCTATTTCTCTCCCTCCCTGTTTCCTGTTTTAACATGTCCGACACTTCATTTTCTATCTATCTTTTCCAAATTGGTGTCAGGATAACTGGGTGAAAGCAACTGAAAAAAGTGGAAGCAAGCTTTGGAATGAGTGACGAGGTCTTGGCCTGTGTTTCTTTCCTTTTTGTCGAGTGAAGAGCATCTGTAATAGCATGTGGCACTGTGGGTTTTGTATGTTTATGTCGTAGTCTGTGCCCTTGACTGTGCTGAGAATGATGCGGTCCTAACAGGACGAAGGATCTATCCTCTGGGCTCCTCATTCTCACATTTACATTAAGAAACAACAAAATGTAGCATCACCTTGAAATGGTCTGAGTTTTAAAACTTAGACTCTTAATTTGCATAGACAGTAGTTCCCTAGGAGGAATATGAAACATCTGACAGAATTTCCTGAAGGAACAAAGAGCAACCATTGCCCAATTAAAACCATATTAGAATAAAAACCAGCCTATATCCAACAAACCTGGTGAGGATTCTCTTAATCACCCAGGTTTCAAAGGCAGCCTGGCTAGGGTGGTGATGGTATCACGGGGCCTTCTGGGTGCTTGTGCTGATTAAGAGCCTACTCAGACCTGCTTAGAGCTTTATCCTAAGCCTGTTTTTCCTCTGAGCTGTTTTCCCAAAGGGTCAGCCTTCCTGTCTGGGGCCAGTCACTAAGAGTCATTGTAACAGAGGAAAAGCCAGCACACCATCTGACAGGTGCGAGCCTTTATCTGGCATTGTAATTGTCATACTCCCACATTATTGTTTTGCTGTCTTATAAGGCAATGATGAAAGATCTGGGAGAAAGAAAATAATTTCCAAAAGACATGAGCCTAAGCAGGGTTTGTCAGTTTTGACATCACTGACATTTGGGACCGTGGGTTTCTTTGCTGTGGGGGGCTTCTAGTGAGTAGCATTCTTGGGATGACAGGAGCCTCCTGTTGTTGTGTTGACCAAGAATGTCTCCAGATACTGCCAGATCTCCCCTGGGGGAGAATCAGCCAAAGTTGAGAAGCACTGGCCTAGATTTTGGTGTCACGCACATGCATTTGGGACCTGCTGCACCATCCTGTCCATCTTCAGCCCTCAGCCCTTCCCTGAGTGACAGGCACTTTGCCCTCTTCTCTTCACCTACCCACCTGTACTGACTGCTTGAGGTGTTGACATCTATGAGCTGAAGTAAGTATTTTGCATGGAGGCAGGAAGTACTGCTCCCTGGCAGGTCTGCAAAGTGGGCAGGTGTACCAGTACCCCCGGTAGGGGCAGCTAGATGAGCAGGGATCTATCTGGGCATAGGCTATGGGGAGGGTGAGGTGGAGCCTGGCAGCGCGAGCTGCTGATCCTGCAGATGTTGCCAGCTGACACATCTTGCGCTTTGGCCCTCAGCACTCCAGGGTTGCTATGGCAGAGAGCTCCCCTGTTGTTTGTCCATAGGAAACCTGAAGGGTAGAGATGGTTAAGTTCCTGGGAGAGGCAGTTAGACAGATCCCAGGACTGGAGCATGGGCTTTTCCCAGGAATGAGGGAAACTCTGTCTCTGGGATGTGTGGCTCCTCTACAGACTGAGCCTCCAGCCCTGAGTCCTAGGTGCAGTGGACAAAATAGTGTGGAAGGCTCTGTTGGCTTGGAGCCTGACTGGGTGTTTAGTTTCATCCCATGGTGCATTTTGGCCCTGGGCAAATAGTGTGCTCCTTGTGGTCCTCAGAAGATGCCTTCCAATGAGCACATCCTTTCTTTCTCCTTTTCATCAGATTTGTAGGTCGTGGTGATTCTGTCAAGAGATGGGGATGTGGCCTTCCTAAGTTTGCTGTCAGTCCTGATATTGCAGGGTATCACTGTAGGTCAGTCAGTGGCTTTTGCTTCATGTTTGTGGCGCCTAGAGTAGTTCCTTATACATAGCATTCTTCTTCCCTGAAAGAACTGAGAGATGAGACTGTGTGGAAAGTTTGGACTTGGAAACTTGTCCACATTTACCTCATGAGTGTTCCTATTCCCTGGGACCAGTGACCCAAGGGTTCAAAAAGCCACAAGTTCTCAGAGAAGTGGAGGACACTGGGAAGAAGTCTTGGCCAGTGTAGGAGGCGAAGCCCTGGGTGCACCCTTGGTAGGATATGCTGTCTGGTTTTCCCAGAGCTCCCACAGTGCTGTAGGCTGCACTTACCTGCTCATGAGGGTATCTTCAGAGCCTAGAGACAGCTTAGCAGTGAGAGCCTTGGGATGGCATGGTGGTATCCACAACACTAGCGCCACTGCCCTTAGGTCTAGGGCAGTACTAAGGCTATGGTAGCCTATGGAGTCCCGAAATTCCAAGGAAAAGCATCCGTGTCCTACTTCAGCTCAGCAGTGCATTGGGAGAGGAGTCACAGAAGGTTATGGATCTCTGCTTCTCCTGTTCAGTGGTCCTTTTAGTCCCTAGACCTGTGTAGGACTGTGCAGAAGAGGGACAAATTTGCCTGTCTGCTTCACTTATTTACTGAAAAAGCTTGTTTTATTTTTAAGCCAGAAGCTTTGACTTTTATATGCAGCTGCCCTATTTTATGTTCCCAGTTGGCTGATTCCAAACTCTCGAAGGGCCTGTTTTCCTTGCGTGGGATGCGCTTGCTGGTCCCTGCCTTGCTGCAGCTGGACCAGCAGCCTGGGCTGTGTCCCTGCACACCCCTGGCTTGCTTGGAGGTTGTAGTTTACCATAAAAGTGGTGTGAATGGCTAGCAATTTCTTCACTGTGGCTCTGGCAGCCCCACCCAGCTCAGATGGATGTGAGGCCCGAGAGTGAACTCTGTTGTGAATGATGACACAATTCTGGAAAAATGCAGCGTCTCCCAGAGAGGCTTCTAGAGCTCTGCCTTTGAGGGGGGCAGAGGAGCGGTTTATTGTTTGGACTCCTAGTGGTTCTTTGACTTAGGGTGTGTGTATGTGTGTGTGTGTGTGTGTGTATGTGTGTGTGTGTGCGCACACATGCATGGTACTTCACAGGCCACACTTACTTTCAGGTACTCACAGAGGCCCTTTTGAGGGTTCAGGAAAAAGAAAAATATATAGAAATCTGGACACCTGATGGAAAATCTTACATCTTGGTTAACACGGCTGATAAGTCTCCTTAGACTCTTGTGCTTTAACCAACCCAACCACAGTAGGAAAGAGCAGTAGCCACACTTGGGGCCTATAGGCTGGTGACTGTCCTCTGAAGTGACACCCTTGTCGTTGCAAGTGCCTTGAAGAAATGCTTTGAGAATTGTTCAGTGTTGGAGTTCAAGTTCCAGAAAGGTCATCATAGCTGAGGCCCATTTTTAAGGAAGAGAAAACTCATAGCTCAGAAGACCATGGCCTATGCTGAGTGGCACAGCTACAACTTGAATCCTGTCTCTTGATGCTCAGGAAAGGGTTGTGTGTGTTCTGTCCTCCTGTACTTTTCAGATAGTGTACCATGATAGGTTTTAGGTAGTTAATATTTTTATATCTGACCTAACTCATCCATTGTCTCTGATTGTCATATAGTGCTCTTGGGGCTGGGGACAGAGTGGTTGGTAAACAGGCAGATTTGGGCCCAGTGCACAGGGTATGAAGTCTGAAGAAGACAGCAGCTTGGAACACAAACAACATGGGGCTGCTGTGGGAGTGCTACTGGATACACTGACCTGGCAGGGCCCTCGCAGTGCTGGGAGGCAGTATGGGGCCTGGTCTTACCATTGCTGTCTAATTGCAAAACACTTCCATCAGTCCCAAAAATAAACCCTGTATCATTAGCACTCACTCCCCATTTGCCCCACTATAAGCCCTGGCAACTGTCAGTCTATATTTCACCTCTACAGATTTACTTTTTCTGGACATTTGACGTAAATGGAATCATACAGTATTTAGCCAGTTTCACTTAGTCTTATGTTGCCAAGGTTCATGCATATTGTAGCAAGTGTGGGTACTGCATTCCTATTGTGGCCAAATAATATCCCCTTGTATGGATATAACACATTTGCTTATTTGACCATCCTTTGGTACAGAGACTTTGGGAGAAGAGATGTTTGGCAAAGTTTTTTTTTTTTTGAGACAGGGTCTCGCTTTGTAGTTATGGCTGGCCCTGAGCTCACTATGTAGCCCAGGCAAGCCTCGAACTCAGCAATCCTCCTGTCTCTGCCTTCCGAGTGCTGGGATTACACCATGCCCCGGCGGTACCTTTTTCACTTAATCTTTAATTAGAGCCACAGGAGGTCTCCTGGAGTTCTCGGGTGACTGCATTGAAAGTTCTTTCTAATTTCTTTAATGGATATTTCTTTAATGGATATTTGGTGAACATTCTCCACCCAGAAGGTTATCTTTCCAGGAGGTTTTAGGAAACACTAAAGCAGGGCTTCTGAGCTGGCCCCAGACCCCAAAACCTGATGCAGCTGTCCTGAGGACACTATTACAGGTGGGAGCACATCATTGCACAAGAGTGCTGGGCCAGGTGGCCGAGCGCATGCATAGAAGGCTGTTGGAAATGGGCTTGCCTGGCACTCCAGTACACATTTTCCTCCAGTTCTGGGAATCGAACCCAGGACCTTCCCAGTGAATTATATCCTTAGAACTTTTTACAGTTTTTATTTTTATTTTTTTTGAGACAGGGTCTCACTTTGTAGTTCAGGCTGATCCTGAGCTCACTATGTGGCCCAGGCAAGCCTGGAACTCAGCAGTCTTCCTGCCTCTGCCTTCCGAGTGCTGGGATTACAGGAACGAACTACCCCCACCCCCACTGTGGTATGTGGTACTGTTTGCTTCTGGGTGTGAATTACCATGCTCAGTATTGTTGTATGTGGTTACTGGAGATCGAACCAGGGACTTTACACTTGGTAGACAGGCACCTGGAACCACTGAGCTAAATCTCCGGCCCCTACAGTTTTTATTTTGAGACAGGGTTTCACTGAGTTGCCTGAAATGAGTCCAAAGTTGAGGTCATCCTGCCTCAGTCTACTGTCATACCATGACTACAGGCATGTGCCACTGTGGCTGGCTTTGGGCATATCTTTTCTTAGAACTGTATGCTGGGTACTGAGGACGGCCTGACACTCCACCAGTCCTAGAGTCTAATTTGGGCCCCTAGCATAGAGAACTGCCTTTACTGTTTTGCATTGTTGTCATTTACTTAGTTAAGATATAATTTACATAGAAGCATATTTACCTTTTTAAAGTGCACAGTCCTATATGTTATGATAAATGTCCACGGTCCAGTAAATAGTGTCACAATCAGGAATAACTTTACACTGTCTCCCACATTTCTTTAGATCCCTTGCGGTCACCTTCCACCCCATCCCTAGCTTCTGGCAGCCACTGGCCTGTCCCTGTTCCTGTGTTTGTATTTGTGAGAATGTACATGGTCTTTGAGCCTGGCTTCTTACTGCAGTGCTGTTGAGATATGTCTATATTGCCCTGTTTGTCAATTTCTTTTTGATCCTCAGTAGTAGTCCATTGTCTGAGTTGTTTCCAGTTTTTGGTGAGTAGTATAAACCCAGTATAAACATCCAGGAGAAGCTTGTCTTGGGTATCCTGCAAATATCCTGAAGGTATCTATCTGCTGGAATTTGGGAGCATAGCAGTGTTCCCTACAGCAGCCTACCTGTGCATTTTTGTAGGCACAGCCCCTTTAGGTTCAGGGCAGACTAAAGATTGTATACAGATGTGTTGAATTTGCCACTTTGTCTTAGCTTTAGGAAGTGACCAAGTCACTCCTGATTATAATTATACTGGGCTCATAGTAATGGACTGAACTTTGAGGTGCTCTGGATGGGGAGTAAAGGAAGTGGGGTTCCCATGTAAGATAATGCTGTTGATCTGCATGCTTTGTGCTCTTTGGCAAGTAACTACATTGCTTTCTTCTTCTGTTAACGTTGGGTTTTGATTAGATCTTCACTTAACAAGCATCCCAGCAAACGCCTTTGCAGGGGATGTTGATAGGCATATCTGAGAGACAGGGTCCCTTGATCAGTTATTTTGGGAAATATTTCTTCCCATGTCATGATGGACACATCAAAAACCCTGAGTGATCCTGCAGAGGAATGAAGAGAATTTTTTCCTGGATAAAGCCTTACTTGATCAGGAGTCCTACTTTTATTTTTGTTTTTAGAATACTGCTTTGCCTCCCCTAGAGCAGTGATGGTGAACCTCTGAGAGCTTTCAGTGATACAGACTGCACGCTGCAGTACGTGTGCGTAGGTCTGCTACCACTGCCTCATGGTATTATTCTGTAGACCCATCATCTTGGAAGACAAGGATAAGTGATTCTTAAATTTTTCTAACTTGAAAGTACAAATGTTATTGGCTAACGAGGAAGTTAAGTCTCTTTTCCATCATGCTCTTAGCTTTTCCTGTCTTCATTTTCTCTTTCCTTCTTTCCCAAGTATTAAAATATAGTGGGTTAATAACTGTGGGTCTTTCCATCTTCTGTCTAGAGAACTGTGAGACTTAGAAGGCAGCAGGCAGAAACAAGTCAAAAAGTATTTCTTTCTTCTTTCTTCTTCTTCTTCTCCTCCTCCTCCCCCACCCCTCCTCCGAGACATGGTCTTGCCATGTATTTGAGGCTGGCTTTGAACTCACTTTATAGTGTGGGGTGGCCTTCCACTTGCAGGGATTCTCCTGCCTCAGCCTCCAGAATGCTGAAATTAAGGGCCTGTGTCACCAATCCTGGCTCATGCATTGCTTTTTCAAACTCAGCTGGACCCAATAGGCAGTTATCAAAATGAGCTGGTTGCCTGCCGCTTGAATGCTAGCCATGGATATTTGTAGCATGTTTCTATGATATTTTACAGCCTGGTTCTTCCAAAGTCCAGCAAGATGACTGTGATTCGGCTCAGTTCTTCCCATTCCAAGAGACAGAAGCTCAATTTAAGTAAAACAAGCAAACAGCTCCAGGCAATTTGTTGCTCCCCCTAAAAGTCCAGTATTGGGTGGGCTCAAGTTATGTCATCTAAGTGTTTGTTTCGCTGTTTCCTGTCTCTCTGAAGCTCCTGGCAGAGCTGAGTGTTGGCTTCTTTCTATCCTGCCTTGTTCACCTTTGTCCCGCAGTGGGAAAGCTGCCCAGCTGTTGTCTGTATGTACATCTTTAAACCTTGATCTTGGACTTGTAGTCTTTAGAGGTGTGAGCAGTGACTTCCTGTTGTTTAAATTCCATTTACAGCACT
Source organism: Thryonomys swinderianus (assembly GCA_004025085.1). Classification (NCBI taxonomy): domain Eukaryota; kingdom Metazoa; phylum Chordata; class Mammalia; order Rodentia; family Thryonomyidae; genus Thryonomys; species Thryonomys swinderianus. Next base: position 17,339 of record PVIC010021166.1, read on the forward strand.
TTATTGGGGTAGTTCCTGTGACCAAGGCAGCTGGGTGCTCAGCCTCATTGGAGTGACCAGTTCTGCTGTGCTGGAAGGAAGGAGTCCCTCCCCTAGAAGACGTGGATGTATTTCCAGGCATTCTGGGTCCCCCAAGGCCTGCAGACCTGCTGTAGAGCTGTGCTACGTGTCCTCTTAGTTGCCCTTAATGTGAAGCAGCTCATGGGGCTGCTTGGGGCTGAAGTCCGGGCCTGAGATCTGCATCAGGTCCTGCCTTTGTGCCTTGATTATTTCTCTAGGCCCAACCAAGCTGTTTTCTGAAGGCCTCATCCCCCAGCTGAGAGCCTGGGCCCACCTGGAGACAGAGGACATCCTTCGCTTCTTCCGGAATGTCCCAAGATGAGGCAGTTTGGCTATTGTCTCAGGGAAGTTTATTTCAGGATACTGCAGGCTTAGCAGTCTGATTTCTTAACCTACTTTTAGAAACAATGCTGGTTGTTTTTACCAAGCCCTTCCCAAACGTATAGCCCCACCTCCAACAAGCTTTTCCTTTCCTTCCTTAACTTGTCTGTTTTTAAGAACTGAGGAAGTTAAGTAGTGAAGCCAAGGGAGCCTGCTATTTAGCCTTGCAGCAGAGTAGGCCTTCAGGAAGGCCCTGCTGCCTTCAGTGGGGGAACCCAAGGCCCCTCTCTGCTCCTTTCCCAAGAAACATAGATTTGCCAGTTGGTGCAGCTGGGGTGGGTGGGGAACCATGTTTTGTTTTCTGGCACTGATGCAAGTGCCACGTCTGCCAGTTTCCCAGTCTGTGGGTGGGGGCCATAAATGCTGGGTCAGCTGGACATCAGGCCCCTGGCTTCTCACCCTGGCAGGGCAAGGGACTCCCATGCTGAGCTGAGCAGCTGTCCCTGCAGGGTGGCAAGGAGGCTGCATAATGTGCCCTGATTTAGGGGCTGAGGAGAGCGGGAAGTAGAGTCAAGAAGAACTAGACAGTCTTGGTTCTACTGCAGTGCATCCAGCCGCTGCTGGCAATTGAGTTGTCCTGGAAAGAAAGGAGGCAGAGGAGATGACCTCTGGGAGAGTTTGAGATCTGCAGTTTTAACGGGGGCCTCACTGGCTCAGCAGCCACGTGATGGTATGGATGGGGGAGGTCAGCCAGGCCCCAAACCCAAGACGAGGCTTATAGGAAACAGGGTCCTCAGATGGTCAAGCAGGCTGAATTTCTACCTACGCAACAAAGAGGAAGGCAGAGAGGGACGGAGCACCCTGCTTGAGCTGATCCCCAAGAGCGCCCTCTCTGGGCCTTGCTGGTTTGGGAGCTGAGGGTGTGGCCCTGGTGCCGTCCTGTTCGGACACAGGCTCCCCCCACCTTGTGCTTCCCAGATGGCGCAGGTCCCCGAGTTGTTTCTCTCTCACCTCCTTCTGAAACAGCAGATGGGGAAATTGAATTACTGAGGTCAAATCTGGAATAACCTTTGTGTTAAATCGAGTACACAGAATTCGATTATTTCAAAACAAAACCTAACGCAGTGTTTTTCTGTCTAAAGAAGTGAATTTGTTACGGGGAAGCCAACTCAGCTTCCCTCTGCCCCTGGGCGGCGGAGTGTGACGTCTGAGGATCAGGCACAATTAGAACTAGTTCCCCTTTGGCTCTTCATTGCTGGAGACAAGGGACAGGGTGTGACTCAGTGGTGAGGAGCTTGGGAGTCTGTTAGGATGGAACCTCAGGCAGTTTATCCAATTTCTCTGAGCATCTATGTTTTCATCTGTAAAATGGGGATAATAATAGGGCTATTGAGATTTAAGTCAGGAACACCTGGCAGGTAGTAAATGCTGACTGCTGTTGTAATAGTAGTTGTTATGGCAGTAGTCCTTAGATATTATTGTCAACATCTTTGTCAAAATTGTCATTATCTCAGGACCTTTGAGGAAAGGTGGAAAAGTGACTAGGGTTGTGCTGCCTCTTTAATGCCTAAAGTTCATCAATGGTTTACACAGTCCTGAGCCCCGCAGCAGTGATTTCTGGGACCTGGGCACTGAGCACACTGGGCTCCCCCTCTCCGGCTGTGAGGCCATGCTCCAGGGTGGGACAGCGCCTGTCCTATCCTCAAGGAACAGCTGGGGCCCTGGCCACTGGCTGATTGTAACCCCCTTAGCTCCCTCCAGATCTGTCCAGGCAACTTTGCTCTCCACTAGAAACAAACTGGCACCAACTCTATACGAAGAGAGACTCTCTGCAGGAAGTTTAGTGGCCTGACACATTCGCCTGTATGGTCTTCTCTCAGATAATCGAGTAACTTGCTGCAGAACAATAAACGGTAGCCGTTGTCCAAGGGGGAAGAACGGGTACGCGAGGATGTCTGGAGCCCCATCCTGATGGAAGGGATTTCCTGAGCGTGGCCCAAAGCCTCTTAATGAGTGCCCAGTGTTTCTCTGGGCAGGGATACTGTCCCTGTAGCACTGTAGTGACAGGCCTGTAATGGCTCGGGCCCTGTTCAGGAAACAGTGTAATATCGGGGACATGATCAGGATCAACAGGAGTTGCTGATTCTGCTCTGCAAGCCTTCCATTCGGAATGATGAGCCCTGGCCTAGAGTGTTGGGCCAGAGGGAGCAGGGGCCTTGCTGGCTCTGCCCCGCCTGCCCTGCCAGCTGGCCTCCACCAACCTCCCCTGTCTTGTCTGCTGCTGCTCTCTGGTCTCCTTTGAGTTCCTTGAACGTACCTGGAACCCCTTCTTTCCTCTACTCATTCAGTTCCTCATTGTTAGGAACATTGCTTTTCAGAGCCTGAGCGCTGTCCTAGGGAGCTGGACCCCTTCGCAGATCACCCCCAGCCCCAGGCCTCCTCATCACAGCACCCCTGTTCCATTCTTTCCTGGTGCTTGACCAAATCAGTCTTTGTACATTCACTGGTGTGTGCTTGTGTGTTCTTTGCTCTGTCTGGGTGCAGTTGTGGGGTACATCCTCTTCTGCCCTACCGTAGACTTTTTTCCTGAATACCCTCAAATTTGGGTGAATGTGTAAATTAGTTAGGAGTAGACCTTTAGGAGCTTTTCAGCAATTTTTTGCGAACAGTGTAAAGTGGAAAGGTGAAGTTTTTGTAGGTAAAAACAATAGGCATTTACCCTCTCATGGCTCAAACCACAGTGTGCTTGGCATACTAGTTCAAAGGAAAATAAAAAACACTGAGTTCTTAAGAAAGCTCTGGAAAGTTCATCTCCGTTTGAGTGAATTGGCATGCCGGGCCGCTGGAGGAACACAAATACGGAATTTGAACTTTAGCCTACTCAGAAAGTGAGGCCGAAGCGATAGGATGAAATGCATTCAGATGTTGTGAGTGTTATTATTAGGCGTAATCTTATCTTTGTTAATAATAATAACAGGACCCACCTAAAAGTTACTGGAGAGCAGACAGGCACTTCCGTAAGCTGTACCGCACTGGGGACATGGGCAGGCGCCGGGCGAGGGATGGAGTGTTCCCTGGAAGCCCTGCCCGCTTACACGTGTCCAGCCACGTCCGCCACACCCTTTGGGTGGTGGTCATTCAAGAGGCGCCCTGGCTGGCTGAGGCTGCTCAGACACTCCCACGGCCTCTTTGGGGACACTTTCATCCCCTCCAGCTGCCAGGACAATAGGCTCTGCAGGTCTCGGATCCTTACAGAGTTCTCCACTGGCTTTTTCCCTTCTATTGTCTCCCGTCCCAGAGTCTGGCTGAAACAATGTGTTTCCTACAGATTTTATTTGCCAGCATTAGCTTCTTTGTTTTGCTCTTGTAAACAGACACTTAACATATACAGTCTGTACACTGGACAAAGACAGATCCAGAGCTGTGGACAGTGAGGCTCCAGTGAATCACCGACTCCTTGAACCTGAAGACCTTGGATGGTTCAGGGCTTGTAAATGATTCCTGCCTACGGCTCTGGGCCTGAGCCTGAGGCTTCCAGGTGCAGCGGTGGTGTGGGTGATAGGCATCTGACTGGTTGGGGGGAAGCAGATGTTGGATCGCTAGGTTACCATGATGCCTAACATGTGAATTCTGGACTGGACTTTCAGGAGTTCAAGTCTGATCTCCAGTGCATTATTAGCAGTGTGATTTCAGAAAATTTGCTTACCTAATGTATTATTTTCTCTTCTGTAAACATGGGACCTACCTTGTAGGTTATTAGGAGTTAAGTTTGGAAGTCGTTTGGCACGAGTCAGCTCTTGGGGGCCTCCCTGTACCTCCTCAGCTCTCAGGAGGAGCTTTTCTGAAGACCCTCTTGGCTGGGGTGCAATCTGGGTTTCCCTCCCCGAAGGGTGCTGTGATTCCGCCGGACATAGGATTGTTGCTCGTGCATTAGAAACAGCTCTAAATGTCCTGAATCTGTGACTTCAGTTGGCTGAAGGGGATGGTGGCCAAGGGCACAGATGCTGAGTGGGACCGACCTGATTTGCACCTTGGCCCCTGTTCCTGCCTGCTGTAGGAGCTTGGGTGCATTGTTTATCTTGGAGTGTTTCTCACATGTGGAACTGAGCGCTTGAGGTTGCCCTTTATGGGCTGACTGTGACCATTAACTGGGCCAGTGTTTGTGAGGAGCTCAGGAGGGGTGGCACAGAGCCAGCTCATGGTACCCTGGTTGGTGATTGGGTATCAGGGTGCCCCAGAGCCTGGAAGGAGGCAGTTGTGGACTTGAAGTGCCCATTGCCTGACCTAGTCTGATATTTAGGATTCTACATGCCCTTGTGGGTCTGGAGACAAAGGAAAGCACAGCCATCCCAGAGGGCCCAGGCTGGCTGCAAGAGCGATCCCTTCTGCTTGCGAGCTTCACACCGAAGCTGGGTGGCCCCTTCTTTGGCAGATATAGCCATCTTTTCCTAAGGCGCCTTCAAGGTCCTTCCTGGTCCTTCCAGAATTATTTAATGGAACCAGAAATGAGCCAGGCATGGTGGCATACACCTGCATAATCCCTGCATTGGGAGGCTGAGGCTGGAGCATCTCCATGAGTCTGAGGCTAGTCTGGAGACAGTCTGTCACAAACTTCCAAAAAAAGGACCAGAGATGCTATGTACATACCCTGGGTCCCAGATTATGAGCAAAACCAGCAAAGACTAGCAATGGCTTTACTCTTAGGAGACCTAGTGGGAGAAGAGGGGATTCTATGGGATCATGAGATTCCAAGAATGGATTTCCAGAAGGAGCCTTGGCTACTCCTTTCTGGGGGTGAAAGAGGTGAATTTGAGATGAATCTACTGGAACCTGATCTGAGGTCTGTTGTGTCAGAAACTGTGGTTGACAGAAAGGGCATTTTGACCTGGGTGCTTCCAGATGGGACTCCCTAGTCAGTCTCTCCTCCTGCCTGCCTTGGTGCTGTGTGTATAGCAGGTTAAAGATATCAGAAGTGAGTGACTGGAAGGCATGTGGACTTCACATGACATTTTAAAAAGGGTTTTAAGCAAATTTGTCTGTGGTCACTCCATAATGATGTCTGGGGCAGTGCCAGCCTCTAGCACTCCAGCCCCAGGTCCGCTCAAACTTTCCCAAAGCACTGCGACATTGGCATTCAGGCTACCTATGTAGGGGGCCCCTCACTCTGACCTATGGGAAGCCTCAGTTCCTTGAGCTCGGTCCCTATTGGCTACCTCCTTTCAACCCTGTTTTGGTGATTTGTTTGCTGGTAGGAAAGTGGCTGAACCCTCTACCTAGGTTTTTCAAATGTATCACCTTCATTTCTTTTTTTTTTTTTTTTTTTTGAGACAGGGTCTCACTTTGTAGTTCAGGCTGGCCCTCAGCTCACTATGTAGCCCAGGCAAGCCTTGAACTCAGCAATCCTCCTGCCTCTGCCTCCTGAGTGCTAGGATTACAGGCGTGAGCCACCACACCTGGCCCACCTTCATTTCTTGTTGAGGTTTTTGGGTATCCCCTCCTCCATCCTGTATATTCTCTTTTTTTGTCCAGCTAGTTAGAGGTGGATTTATGTCACAAGTAAGAAAGCTTCAGGTGCTTAGTTTGAAGCTGAGGCAGAGTTTGGTTAGCCACTGGCAGCTAATGGTGACTCTGAGCCAGCCATGCTCCAAGGATGGGGATGTGGGGAGTGGCTAATACATTATCACACTGACCTGTCAGGTGACAGTGGGAGGCTGTGGCACACCCCTATGCAAATATGCTTATCTCTGAGGTGTCTAGAAACTGAGCTAGCCAGGCTGAGTGCTCAGCAGGAGCCACCTACCCATGTAGAAGGGAAAGCTTGGCCTGATATGTGTGGAAAACCAGGGACTTTGTTTCCCTTCCCTGGACCCCCACGGGGCCCTTCCCTGTGCTTCCTTCAGAACCAGATCAGCTTGTTAATTCTCCTGTCTGCCTGGAATGAGTACTAAGGGCCTAGTGTTTTGAATTCACTCCAGTGGTCTGGGTCTTGTCTCTTCTGTTTGCCAGATTAAAGTTTCACACCTCAGAAATGGAATATACTTGGCTTTTGTAAAGGTGTGCAGCTCAAACTGTTTTCAGGGTGTGTTTCTAAAGTAACATCTGAAAGTGCTTTTGCTTTTCTTGAAGCCATCTTTGACCTTGCATCAACACAGCTGGCAGACAGGTCACAGCCTCCAGCTTGATGCAGATGAGCCTGGCCTGTCAGCTGGTGGGTCTGGAATCGGGGGACCTGAGCACCTTTCCTTCCTCCCCTCCCTTGTCTTTCCAGCCCTCCACCCTTTATCCAGACTCCTTTCTTGTGGGTGGTGTTGGCTTCCTAACATGCCATCCATAAAGTGGTACAGATTGGCTGCCCGAGCAGTCCAAGATGAAAGACTGAGCAGAGGCTCTGGCCTCCCTCTTGCTATGTCCTCAGTTGGCCTTTTGACGTTCATGAGTGTCTTGTGTGTCCTTATTGCCCCATATGGAGACACCACTCACATTGGATCTGGACTAACACTAAGAAGACTTTAACCCAGTCTTCTCTTTAAAGGCCTTCTCTCCAAATACAGCCCTATCCTGAGGCAAACTTCAGTGTCAGTGTAGGGGGCACAGTCCAGCACACAGCAGGTGCCGAGCCCTCAGCTAGTATGCATGGCAGAAAGACGAACCGGGTAGATCTGCCGTTGGTGGAGCTGGCACCCTGAGGGAGAGCGGGTGGAGAGGCACAGTGTTCTGATGAGAAGAGACCCAGGAGAGGCAGAGATGGGACTGCAGGGCCGCTCCTCCCTATCTGCGGTGTACCTTCCAAGACTACCATGGCTCAGGGGCAGGGGCCATGGTCCGTGGCCCCCTGGCCTTCATGGCTAAGGCCAGTTGCAGGCCTATAGGGAGAGAATGAGCATTGTACGGCAGTGTGGCTATGCTGGGGTCGTGGCCTGGGCCACTCAGAACCGGGAGTAGTACAGATGCTTGAGAAGGAGCATCTGCAGGAGGAGAGTGTGAAGTTTTTGTTTTGTGGCTGGAGAACTTGTTACTGGTTAGATGCACCTTGGTTGATGGTGGTGGTGGAGGGGAGTAGGAGTCCCAAGACCTAGATTTACTGGCTCTTTTCTTCCTTGCTTTGCCATGTTTGGTACCTACAAACCCAGCATGCAGAGTGTAATGGTGGCCAGATGAGAATGCTTGTAACACACAGGTGGGCGGTGCGGGAGTTTTACCTGTAGGCAAAAGAAAGTTCTTTTTCTGCACTCAGTGTGTTGGAGGCCTCAGACATTTGGTTCCAGAGGGTTTTCTGTGTGTGGGAACAACTGTAGTCAAGGTGAAAAAGAACTTTAAAATTGACTCAGGGACAAATTATGTTTAATAACAAGTGATCTCCAGCAGGCTTTGTTTTAGTGTTAGCCTGCAGTGATGATGACAAATTAGTGTCAAGAGAACACAAAATTGATTCGGTTAGCCTTTGTCCCCGTGCACTTGTCACCACCAGCTCACAAACAGCCTTGTTCTTGTTGGCTTTGCTACCTACAGCAGTGTGAACACCCTCTCTCTTGGCCAGCCAAGCCAATGCCCCCATCCATCCCTCTGCCATCACCTAGAAGTGTGTGTGCAGCTCTGGTCCACTGTCAGCCCTCTCCACATTCTTCTGCTGTGCTAGTTGATACTTGTTTTATCCTTTTTATATTATTTTAGGGACCTTAAGAACCTTGGAAGAACATTGCCATATAGCGGCAGGGTCCCTGTTTTCAGTTCTCTTGGGTATCCTTCTATAAACGGAATTGCTGAATGAAATGGTAATTCTGTGTTCTAAGTTTTTCGAGTCGCTGCTGAACTTTTCCCTTCCCGAGTGCTTTGGATCCTGCATCGGAGATGCCCCGAGGCTCCTCTCTGATTTAGGACTTTTATCACTCTGGCCCCAGCACAAGGCTCTGCGTGTCCAGAGTGATCTGCCACCATGTGCTGCCTGCACGTGTGGACTAGGTCATTACTTCCACCTGGGGCACCCCCTTCCGCTCCCTCCATGGGAAGTCAGGGCACATCTTGTCTTTATGGGTGCCTTCCAAAGGAGTTGCTTCTCCCCAGACAGGTCTTGGGGATCTGGCTAGTGATCCCCAATCCTAGTTTACTAAGTGGTTGGCAGTCTGTCCCCTGGACTCCTCTGTTCTCTGCTGCTCATCAGCTCTCATTAGGTGCCCAACACACATTCACTATCATGATGCTGAGCCTGGCTCGTCCTCGTGCTTGTGTGTGGATGCCTGTGACTGTGACACTCATGCAGGCAGTGTTTTGTCACCAGCCTCCCCCAGGTGGCATCTTTATTACAGGGAGGGATCTGTCTGGCCTGTGGTATCGCTGTGGCTGAGCCTTCATTGCTGGCAGGCTGCTTTGGGTTCCTGGGGGGTGACTGGCTGCCTCCCCTCTTGTACTTTTGCCCATCTGGAAGCATGCCCCTGAGCACTGCCATCCCTGATCCAAGCCATCAGGCCATCCGATCTCCTGAGGTGATTTGAGGAGCTTGGCTGAATGCCCCTACTGTGGCCTGGGCATGGAGAGCTGGCAGCTGCCCATTGAGCTTTGCAGATGGATTTAACAGAGATTGCGCTGCTTATCTCTCAGAAGTTGTCCCGTGAGGGCAGCCTGTCACCCAAGCAAAAATCCAGGCTCCAGCTTCTCATTCACGCCCGTGATTGCACTATCTGTAACCCCTTTCTTCTGCCGTGGCCCTTGTCTCTCTCTTCCTGTGTGGCCTCACCACTCATCTTTGCCCCTGCAACTTTTCCCACAGTCCCATCTCCCATCCTCCTCCAGTGCAAATCCAGGCTGACGTCCCTAGCGGTGCCTCCACTGCTCACTTTCAGGATCCTAAATTATTTTAGTCCCCTGGGTGAGCGCTGAGCTCTTCCTATTGCCTTCTTGACTTGTACCACAGGCCTCTTCCGGTCCTGGGACCTTCTCCCAGCTCCCACTGAGCTGCTAGCTGCAGTGGAGCTGTCACTGCTTCTGTTGTTCCCACAATTTTCATACCCATTTCTCCTGGAAGTCTCACCTCTTTCTTCTTCATCTTCTTCTCATTCTCCTTCTTGATTTTTGAGACAGTTTCACTATGAGGTTCAGGCTGGCCTTGAACTCATGTAGCCCAGGATGGCCTCACACTAGCAGTGATCCTCCGGCCTCAGCCTCTGGAGTGCTGGAATTAAAGACATGCACCACCACATCTGGCTTCATCAGGCTTCTTGTGATGGTCTGTTTTCCTTGTCTGTCTCCTCTTAGCCATGTCTATGCTACTGTATTCCCAGCTCCTTCAGAAAGGCCAGGATGTAGAGGGTGTGTAAGAAAGATATGCTACAGAACTAGTGGCTAATGGGCCGGTGGACCAAGGGCCTCTCTCTCCATGAGTCTAGGTTTCTCACCTGGCCCCTGAAGGATTGGTCCAGATGGTCTCTGACAGACGCCCTGGGAGTTGTCAGCAGAGTCTGGAACACTTTGGAGATTTGTTTACTTCTGTGCGAATAAGTGTCTGGTCTTCCACCTGACTCCTTGTAGGATGGCAGGACTGTGAGAAGCAATGCTGTTAATGACCGGCAGTTATTCCACTTTACGTTTAACTAGTGCTGACCTGGTCTTGTCCTTCCCTGGTGCCTGGACCCCTCCCACAGTACCCAGTAGAGACTCACCCTTTTGTAAAGTTGGGGTGCATTTCAGAGCCTCTCAAAGGGGGCAAGAAGCCTGGACAGCTTCCAGTGTTTTTGGTTTTGTTTGAGGCTCCCAGTGCAGCTGTTCTGTGACTTCACTGGTCCCCTAGCTCTGGGTGATGTATGCTTTGATCCTATACGGGCCCCCAAAGAAGCTAGGTGATAGGTGGGGAAAACGTCCTGCTCTGGGTCCACCAACCTTTAAATGGAGCTGAGGTTTGGACTTCCATAGTTTCTGTCAGAGCCATTTTCTAGACCAGCACTGTCCTATGGAAGGAAATGTGTCTCCTCTGAATTTAACAAACTCTAGTAGCCACAAAAAAAAAAAAAAGAAAAAAACCAGCTGAAAGTATTTTGATTATGTATTTTTACTAAATTCAACATATGAAAATTATCATTGTAACAGATCATCTATATAGAAATTATTAATGAAGTATTTTACATTCTTTCTTCATGCTAAGTAGTCAACATCCTGTTTTTTTTTTTTTTCCTTTGGTTTGTTTTTGTTTTTGGTGGCGGGAATTTGCACCAGGGCCTGACACCAGCTGAGGACATGCTGTTTCATCGAGCTGCACCCTAGGCTCTGCAGTGTGCTGAGCTTGTGTCAGCCTCGCTTCATGTGCCTGTTCACTATTTGTGGCTGTGACCTTGGCCTTGGCCTTGGCCTTGGCGTTGCTCAGGACCACTCTAGTCAGCAGGGACTCTGGGTGTTGGTTGTTGGGAGTTGAGGAAAGTGCGAGGAAATGGTAAAGGAGGCTGGAGCCCATGTATTGGCCCCTGACCACACTGAAGAGTCTCCTGATGTGTGAGTGCTGGGTGGAGTCTCAGTAGGGGCTGTCCCTGGAAGCTGAGGGTAGGACCTGCAGGGCCTGCCCCTGCCCGTGGGGGAAGGGTGCACTGTCTTCCTGGGGAGCTGGCTCTGAGCTCTGTTGCTTTTGGCCCAAAGCTGTTGCAAAACTCCCGGAGTGCAGAACAGGTACAATGTGTTCCTCGGAAAAGGTTAGGGGTTTCAGATACAATACAAGTTCAGGGTATACAGAGGGAAGATGTTTAGTATTGGGAGTGATGGCATCAGACCCGTCCATCATGGGATTCTTGCACCAATGTCTAAGGGCACCATGGGCCCGTAGGCAGCCAGTACTGGGGCAGAATAGAAATCACAGACTGGGGGCAGGGTTTAGCTCAGTGGTTCTAGCATCTGCCTCACAAGCGCAAGGTCCTGAGTTCGATCCCTGGTAACCACATACAATGCTAGGCGTGGTGACTCACACCTATAATCCCAGCACTCCGGAGGCAGAGGCAGGAGGATTGCTGAGTTCGAGGCTTGCCTGGGCTACATAGTGAGCTCAGGACCAGCCTGAACTA